>MNPL01006976.1:0-13298 GCA_002081605.1 Tropilaelaps mercedesae | reverse complement strand
GTAAATGTGCAACGGCGGGGATCGAACCCGTTCGAAAGCCGCACGCGAAAGCGTTAAACCACCGAGCTTGACAAAAATAATTAAAAAATCAGCTATAATCAGAGTAAACAGGGTAATACTACTGTTTCAGCCACTTTGTAGTCATTCCACCAACTAAGATGGTTTTGACGTCTGCCAAAATAAGGCTGATGCCAAAACCCTTTTACTCCGCGGTCGCGACCTCGTAATTGCACCTGCCCAACGCCGACGTAGGCGTATCAAGTGCGTTTCCACCGAACATGACAACCCGCACCCACGCGCGGCGGGGATCTTCGCACCGGAGCATTTGAGCAAACAGGAACAAGGTGACAGGATACTGACAGGTCGCCGTGCAGTGACATACTGCCCCGCATATATAGATATGATTATTTCTGCTTCCTACCACATGGTACGAATTTTCTGACTTGTGAATAGTGATATCCTAGCCGCATTGTGGGGAGATTGGCATGCAGAAAAGTTCTGCATTTTTCGGCAGTTTCTTGATAAGGTCTATGCGGAACGTGTCTACGACTGCTACCTCTGAGGAATATTGCTAAGTAAACCTTGCTAAGTAAACCAAAAAAAAGCCCTTTGAGTTTCCAAAGTCGTCGAAGCAATCACTGCTTTTCACTGTTCCATGTGTCAACGGGTGTGCATGGGACTAAAAGCGAACGCATTTTTGCTATGATCAATCGGGATATACACCGGCGGCCAAAAAAAAAGAAAACAATCCGGACTAATTTACATTGTGTGATTTGCCTGTATTGGCGTTGTGTTTTTACGGAAAGTCCACCGCGTGACCAGGTTTACATATTGTTTCCGTAGGACTACGCGTAGACCGTCAATGTTCTTCCGTTGAGCCTCGAAAAAGAGCATGCGTCATGAAGCGTTTATAAACAGATCGGAGTTTTCTGACCGGTTAGTGCACAGTCGTTTCGACAGTGACGGGTATGAATGTACGTTTAGATAATAGATCTAATGATAGGTCTGCAAATGCTAAAAAAGCGCTAAGCGTACTCATTCCGCCTAGGTTTTCTGCCTAAAGGCGCGGAATATAGACCCCTTCAATAAAATCGAGTCGGTTCGTTCTAACAACCTAATCTAACCTCGTTAAGGTCAGTCAATGTTCTCCCTGGAAGACAGCCCCAATTATCGACAGCCAGTTATCCTCATCTGCAAAATATGATCAATTCACTATGCGACAGTGTTGGCACTCACGGCAAGCGAATCGTACCGACGTCGTTCTTGCAAAGCGGCGTTTGCATATGCGAAACTAATCGGCTTTCGTCACTAAAACTAGCCTCTGCGAGGTTTTGCCCCCCTGGATATGGCGAGGGGCATATGCGCGTTACGCCAGGACCCACGCCTGCTCGGGTGTCTCGCTGGAGGACCACCTCGGGCCACTCAAACTCCTATGCCTGGGTTCCTTTGTCATTGGTTCTTTCAATCACGAACGGCAACAGGTGGTTCGTGTTGGCGGCATGCGGCTAGGCCACAAAATTTTCAGGACACGAAATTATGACGTACGAAGTAAACGAATGTGTCAATCGGGAAACCAGAATCCTGTCAATATCCGTTACCTCTGCAACTTCTCAAATTCATTAGGGTTAAGTGGCGCACAATAGAAAGTTTCGATAGGTGTCGTTTAAAAACAGGCGCTCTCTATAAATAATTGGGGAAATAAAGCCAGAAGGATGGTTAGCGACAGTTTTATTCTGTGGGTATTTTGTTTCTCCCTGGCGGACAAAAACCCCACGGCGAAAATCGAGAGTGATGTACTATGTGGCCACAAAAGATGATGGAATTGATAGGGTTATACGGCTGCAACCCTTCCCAGACAAAGATTTGTCATTGGCGTTGGGCTTAACTACCGGCTCACCCGAGCTGCGTCGAACATGGCAAGGTCAAGACCGCATCTCCATAGTGCCACGCCTTCGGGACGACAATCGATGAAATTAACTTATCTGCTTCTAACGTAAAGAAATTTATTCGCATTTATTGGTTCATCTGAAAGGCTAAACAGATAACTGGCGTTGAAACAAGCTATGAGGCAATACGGCAAGCCATTACATGTCCAAGCGTCAATACGAAATAAATCGCCTCCAGGTGGTCGCAGAAACCTCTACGTGTATTTTTATATATGTGTGTATGTGCTCTTCAACGCTGTGTTATACAGCGAGAGACTTATAACACCAGGCAGCTGAGCGTACAGTTAACAAAGTAACACACATCAAAACTTCGGGAATGCGTTGTCACCACACATACTCGATGCCGTAGCATGGCAGAGTCTCTTAAAGCTCGGTTATCACGGCTTACCACTCTTCGAAGGCGAGTCACTAACTGGTCGCGCGGTCGAACAACTTGAAACGGGTTTCCGTCGACATTGGACGGCAGCTGTATATACCTTTTGCCAACATTGATTATGATTTTACCTTTTTTTTGTAACGTCAATATTTACTCTCCGCATCCTTTATGGCCATACAGTTGACGACGTCAAAGAAAAACCCGGATGACCTGACGTACAGCTTCGCTGCCGCTTCCCGCGACTGAGGTGCGCAATAGCTGAAACGACAAACGCTAAAAAAAACACACACACACAAACCTGCATATAAACGCGTTTCTGTATGCCTTGAGTACCTTGCATGACGCACCAGCGGTGTTTGCCCCCGTATCAATATCTACGAGCCGACCATAAGCCGCATACGCCTTTTACTGTGCGTAGTTGCTCGGGACTGCTGCACAGTGGTCAAAGTGAGTGGATTTCAATGGCGTGATGCAGAAGACTCCAATTTTAACATAATCGCGTTTCCGGCCCATTACACCCCCTTCTCAGCTGCCTAACCGCGTAGTGGAACGCACTCTGTTATTCATGTGCTTCAACGCAGTCCCAGGACCCACGTCTTGCGCTTACACACCTGACCGCATTCGGCCGTCGGCGCGTTCATATTCAGCAGCTCCGCATTTCGAATGGCAGGTTAGGTTGACATCGGTTCGGTTTTGTACATAATTCTATGCAAGGCTAGCCTGGATCGACCACAATCGGTTTGCATTCTGCACTTAATTTGATTTTTTCATAGAGCCATTTCGTTCCCTATCTCCGTGCTCGGTTCCCTTTCGTGCGCAATTCGTTACTTATTTAATTATTCGGCGAGGTTCCTGTATCATGTTTACTTTTCTAGGAAGCTTCCCCGCTTGTTTCGAGAGTTTGTTAATTTCGGCGTTAGGCGGTCGGCGTTGTGAATAGCGCACGAGCTGCGTCTTGGATGGAAGTGTTGGAATTTTATCGTTTGTAAATTGCCTGAAGAGCCAGGAAAAGCAGTTTACAGCGATATAGCAAAAGCCTATAGTTTGTACTGGAGCAGGATAAAGAGGTAAATGATGCCGAAATAGGATTCGTGGACGCACGATGAAGGAGCTTTGTATTACCCAGATGAGTCAGGCCTAGAAACGTTCTGTGCAGGTTTAATGCTCGGTGCCTATTTCATTGGCCTTGTGACCAATAAATCACACACTCATAAAATAGTGCTCTGGCATAATTTTTAATCTCCTGGCCCCTATCTTTATACGTAAAGATATATATATATATAAGCTATTGCCCAGGCGAATTTCCATTCTCCTGGTATATATATACATATATATCTATGAGCACAAGGCAACCCAGCTGGTCCCATCTAGAATTACTGCATATACATACACCTGAAAAGCGAAACAAACCGTTTGTCAGCCAGCAGAAAACAAAGGCAAAGTGTAATAAGTGCCGGCCGTGCAACTCGACAGAAATACGATTTCCTTCGTCTGGCTCGTTTTGTCCACGCGGTTCTCTCGGTCTCTATTTTCCAATTTATCCTTTCTCCACCGATTCCGTGACAATACTGGCACGATAACGGAAGCGGCTGAGAAAATGGCAACATAAGTGGGCACTAGACGATCTTGGCCGCTTTTGGGGTGCCGTTGTCAGGCGCAGTCTGGATGACACGAGCAGTTCGCCAATTAGATAATTACGCTCCGTGTGCAACTCGTCGCTGCGAAATCAAATTGTGACGTTTCTGTCACCCTTAGGCCATGGCAGAGAAGCGGTAATAGACGAAGAAATTTTTAAGACGAGGCGGGGCGCGCACTACATGTGGCAATAACGCAATGGCAATGGTCCAATGGCACGGTCGGCGGGAAGCTCTTCGGTCCGGCGAGCGGTCTAGCAGCTCAGGAGATATTTTGATTTGGTGTCGCAGCCTCGTCTAAACGCTATGCTTAGGACTTACGTACATACCAAACGCTGCAGAAGGGCTCACCTGGTCCGGAACTTCGGGAGAAGCTCGGGGAAGGATTGGTTGGCGATAGGACGGCGCGCATACGTGGCAATGTCCGCAGAACTAAAGGCGATGTCGCATTTTGTGTAGGGTTTGTGCGGGCTAACGGTTTAGCCGAATGTCGGCTTCGGCTAGAATCTGAATGAGCGTTTCTGATAGTTTTATCGGTCGCCTTACGTCAAACGGTTAAACTGGTCCCGTAGGAACCATAGTGACATTTCGCGTCGCCCTTTTACGTAAATGGGGGCAAACAAAAAATAACTTGTTGCAGGCAGCAACAGGTTACACGTTAGTAAGCGATAAACAGTAAACGATTATAGGAATAGTTACGGTGCGATCTGTTCGATTCGATACAGTTCTGTAAAATTTCCAAACTCAACCGATGTGAAAAAGAAATAATGATTTCATTTGACCAACCGCTTGTGTCTAGAGTGAACTAACTATCACGGCTGGTGGTACTCATGATCTACAAACATATTCTAGTCTGATACAGGTAAAGGGCACGGCAGAGGCGAGACTGGTAGAAGATGGGGACCCGACTTCTGCGCTGGAGCAAAAAGTAGTCTCTCTGGGGACAGACTCTCCCGGTTCGCCGACTCCGTCTGCTTCACCCAAATCCTCTGAAAGGTGACTGCGCTTATGGCTGCCAACGTTCTTGGCGAGAAAGGTATTCCGGATCGCTCGACAGGGCTTCGTTTCTTGTGACGCGCGACAAAACTCCTCCGCTCTAGGGGGTGGTAACATATTCGATTGATCCGACTGTCCTCATAAGCAGCCGCCATTCTTGCTATCGGTCCGTTATAAAAAAGAAGAACAAGCCGATGTGACTTAAGGTGAAGCCGAAGAAGCGATCATGGTTTTAAGAAAATGGAAACGCGCAAAATGGATTTTATCAAGACCTTTCAAAAACGAAAAGTGTTTGTAGAGAGTAGCCAGTTCTCGGTAGCAAGTAGATATAGATTTTTCATCTTTAGCACGTCAGCTACGCGATACTGATCGACAGAGATTTTCAAAAGGGCCTTCTATGGTGAAAAATGATGAGAATTTCCTAAAATTCCCGTCAAGCTGGAAGCGATATTTCGCGATGGGTCTATGAGAGAACGCGGAATTGACACTGGCTAGGATATAAGTACGGCCTGCAATCAGGGCAAATACGATTAGGCCCAACCATAGGGCAAAGTTGCGGAGTTTAACGGAGCGTAGCAAGTAGTTTTTCGTTAGCTAATCTTAGCGTCGCTTTCGCAGGATCCTCATGTTTGATCTCTGCCTAATCGATGGCTACCAATGGCTAAGCTAATAATCCAATCCATAGCGATTCCGGCAGAGCAGAGACTCCGTAAATGCACGGTCGCTGCCGAAGCAGATTAAGTCAATTATTGCGGCGATCAGTATGAAATGATATTGCCTTCAGCTGGTTCAGAGATGACATATAGTTCGTTCATATAGTTCAAGTCATTTCTAAAAAATGCTTTAAACGAGATCAAAATATGTGTTTACACTTTATGTAAATTTTCATAGCCATGCCAGGCCTGACCAGTCACCTGCATCGGTACCTCAATGCACTGTCAGGTCCGTTTTTCTGAAATCCACCTTCAGCTAAAAATGTATTTGAAAACGAATACGCCGTTACACAAAACCTAACGTGCAGCTATAAGGGGTTTAATGATGCAAAGCATTTTGCTGTCCGAGTTTCTTGAGACTAGCAATTTTGACGAAAACCCAAGACGTGAAACCAGCTGCGGGAGCAGCGTACCATCG
Source organism: Tropilaelaps mercedesae (assembly GCA_002081605.1). Lineage (NCBI taxonomy): Eukaryota > Metazoa > Arthropoda > Arachnida > Mesostigmata > Laelapidae > Tropilaelaps > Tropilaelaps mercedesae. The sequence continues at coordinate 7,215 of MNPL01006976.1, read as the reverse complement.
ACTCGCTTTGAGTGAATATGTGGTCGGCTCTGGATACTGACGGTGATACTCATTACCTTTGTTTGGATGTTTGTTCGGCAAACTTCGGTCTTGACGTGTTGTATGCGTCCTGAATGGTGCAGACGGCGTCCAAGGAAAATGCCGTAACATTTTTTCGAGAATGCATACTAGTTAAACATGATCTCACCGTGCCGTTGGAATTAGTACGCAGCCACGATTTACCATCGGGTAGTCTAGGTGCCTGCACACGAGTGTCGTCTCGGCGCGGCTTTTTGCTGAGTTTGCCAGGTCGCTTGCAGTGACGCTAGCAATTTATGATGTTTTATTTTGGGCCGACGATATGGACATCGGAAGGCCTCGATAATTCTCGCCGCACCGAGCAGTTTCTAGTGTTAACTGGACGGGCACTGTATGATGTTTCCGTTTGCCTATACATTTCATCGAAGCGTCGCCCCCTCATCGTATTCCTCGAAACGTCGACATTGAAACCCGCGCGGGGAAGTCATCGAAACATTCCTCCTTTATCGTGACCACTAAACTCTGTGCCGAGAACTGACATGGAAAAGAATCACGAAGAAAGCAAGAACTCAACTGAATTTAGAGAAACCTGGACAGTTTCTGAAGGCGGCGCATATTCGTTAGTCAGGTTGGCACTGAAATGAGACAATTTTTTGTGGGGATCAGGTAGCGCAAATACTTTTTTCGCAGATGCAGTTACCCAGAACCATGAGCTTAGTATAAGCCGGCTCCTAAGATGCTGCAGACGAAGTAGAAAAAGCAAAAAACAAAAAAAAGATAAAGGAGCAAGCCAAGGAGAGAAAAATACGCGTGAAAACGTAACACAACAGCACGCTGATAACCGACATAACCAACACATCTGCCGCATGTAAATTAAAAATGCGTGTAGAGATATTAAAAAAACACCAGTATTCATACTCCTCCAAGACAGCAATAACCTCATATTTTGTGGTGGCGGTTAATCCTGCCCTTCAAGCACACCCAGCGGTGCATTATATTTCGACCGGAGACCGTACAATCGCTGTAAATACAGCGACAACAGAAGAACGGTAGAAAAGTGAGCAGCTAAATATCAATGTAACGTCCTAGGGGAAAATAAACTGGGGAACTCCATCGAAAAAGCGTTCCCCAGCGGCCAGGTGCAATGCGGCGCGTCAAGCGAGTGATGTGTGTTTACATATCTTTCAGCATTAAAAACCCGTGAGGAGAACTTGGCGAAGTATTTAACAAACGTGAGGAAATTATACAAAAAAAAAGTTCAGGAATAGGTTCACGTATGACAAATACGTGGAAAAAAATGTGTTCGCTGATATTGCAGGTGGGCTAGTCGCGCGAGGATTCTAAAGAGATGTTGTACTTTAAGAAATTCAAGCTGGTCGCGTCGAAATAAACCCGAGTGAAAAATTCGTGAAAAAAGGACAGGTTCTTTTAATCACACTATACGTTGTCATGCGGCTCTGGCGTAATTGTCCTTTATCCCTCTGTCTCTAAATCCGAGCTTTAAATAAGCAACAATGGTTTCTGCAAAAGCAATCATCTGAAGCTATGTCGTATCTTGAAAAACGACCGTAGATTTTCCATGGGCCAAGGTGATGGTGATGTGTACAGCATGGATATAGCCATGCTGTGTATGTCGCCTGGCTCCGCTGCATAGGGGTCTGGCTACGCGAAACAGTATGGGGATAAGCAGTTCGCAAACTCGACAGAGAACTCCAACTCAGCAAGAGTACATAAGCAAGAGTATAAGAGTTGTGTAGCCGTACACCTCCCAAGAGTATATAATCTCCGCGAGATAATGACGTACTTCGCACCTTATGTCCATGGTGAAATAAGTGAGTTCGGAAAAAATTAACGAATTAGGAAGTTTGCGGGACAAGTGCGCCTGCAGAACTTCATATCGAATTGTTGTCCATTGGGCCAACTGTAGTGAGTAGATGGCTACCCCTTGGTAGTAAAAAACCATAACGTAGATCACTGCCTTCATGAAGAAGATCCGACTGATAGAGATTAAATTGCACACTAGCATCGATCAAGTTATCTTTTTAAACAGAAAAGAACGGCAACTGTAGTTATCTTACCTCATGCGTTTTCATAGCCCCTTGAACATTTCTTAAATATTTCTGTGCTGCCGTGCACATACAATAAAGGAAAGCGTCGTTGCTATACAATGACCTTTCGGCACCAATATAACAGAATGCGACCCACAATCTTCTCACTGCAAACGTGCACACACTCGGCATATCAAAGCATTGCCAAAACATTGAGTCCATGATGAGTTCCTATAAAAAACAAACAATGCTTTACATAAGCGGCTGCCGGTGTTCTTGCTGACTGCAGCTGTCCTTATGATATCTGCTTTCTAAGGTGTTTGCGTGGACCACGTTAGGAGTCGAGTTATCCGCGAAAACGTGTAGTATAACAGGTGAGCAGACGAAATCCGCCATGTAGCCATGGCAGTGCAACCACCTTCTGCTCGTTAAACTTCGGGTTCTACGCTAGATATAGGTAAGCAATTGATGGCTCTTTCATTTCTCATCTCAGACCACCGCTACACCTAAGAGATGTGGTTTGAGACTTAGACCATAGACATCAAACGAACGACAAAAAACAGATCACAGTATCTGACCTTGCGATTAGCTGTTTGATATCGGCTGAAAATTATTACCGTATCCATGAGATGTTGTTGACGTGAACAAATTAATAACTGTTAGGCTTACGGGGTGCACTCTTTAATTGGTCAACGTCGCGGAGCCCAATGATAACCTCACCCAATCCGTGGATGTCATCTTGGCTAGGTAACCAGAAGGACCAGGCGCCAGGTTCGTCTGTCCTATGTTTTTAGCTAGAGTACGAACGACGTCGTTCAGGCCTTAGGTTAGAATGAAAGCGACATCAGTCTCGCCAAAAACATGCTACGAATAACCAACTCATACGTGTCCAAAAAAAGAACAATTTCTCCAATATTCGCGTCCCTCGGGAATGTTCTCGCACTGAATGGACAACACTTTCCTGGACAAACATGTCCGTAGAAAATATGAGAAGTAGATGTGCGCCACTAAGCCATGTGGAATACCCCTGTAAACATATATGGGATTACCCCTTTTTTCAACGCTCGCATAGCAGCAGCTACCATTCTGGCACACTATTGTATCCTGCACGGCGACTAAAATTACGCTCAAGCATCTCATCGATTCATAAGTATCGGGCATGTCGCCGAAGCCGACCAGTCGAAATAGCTCAGCACCAATTGGAGTTCCGCAATTGTCGCCTCATAGTCAGGAATCAAGCAAGCGACCGTCGGATGGCGTTTGGAACCTCGTGAACGACGAAGATCCCTACGTCATCACATCGGTGAAAAGGCAACACAAAAGTGGTCAACCGCAACAAATCAACAGTTTTTTCCCATTGATTTTTTCAGTTTATTTTATACAAAGGCCGAAAACATTCTAGTGTATATGTTAGCGAGCGAATGGGTTCATAATGTGTCCACACACGTGCAGCTCATATCTACGTTTACTTCGAAAGTTGTAGACCAACTTACCTAACCAGCGAGTGAATGCATCGGGTTAAAAAACAAAAGTCACCAACCATCGGTAAATCCTTCTTTTTTATTTCCGCAAGCAACATCTCTCATCGGTGACATCGGATTGTATGCACACACACACACACTCATGCACACACACATATTACACTATGCAGGTGTTCAGTCTGTCCAACCTAACCACACACGGCTGTTCGCGAGTCGACTTCGTGTTCACCGGGCCTCGCGTCCTCAACTCATCCTGCACTGAAGACTCACTATCACCTGGAATTATTATCCGCATGAGTTTCGACGCAATCGAACATTTTCCAACAAGCTTGACGGAAGGTGCACAGCTGTGTTCGTCTTGGCTTTCTGCATGCCCTGGTCGTCGCCGGGTTCCACTCGAGTGCCTTCGAGCAATACAACTTGTTCAGTATACGGCGCACGTGCACGCTGATATTGCTTATTGGTGTCTTCTGCGTGCATGGCACGAAGCTACGGTGGCGTGACCCGTGGACCTATGGTGCATCTGTTTATGTAGAAACACTTCTGGCGGCTGCTGTGGAAGAACTGAAGTAGCTGAGAAGAAAGAAAACCTGGAGAGAGCAACTGACGGCAACGGGGGCTCGTTTACAGCAAACAACGAACACGGGGCTTTTAGGATAGCGTGATGGCGAAATGGCAACTTATTACTGAGCCGAGCCCCAGGCGAACCCGAATACGACCACATCCTTCTTGCAGTAGCCCGTAAGGTCGATGCGGCACCTGGGCCTTTGAGAACATTGGGGCCTATGGATACAGGTTCAATGACCGTCTTTTTGGGCAAGGCGATGGACTTCCATAGTTTTATCATTTGAATGGCAAAAAGACCCATTTTCCGTTGCTATCAGCCAACACTGTATAGCAACACATCGTTGTCTGTTCTACCACTTGACGAAGATCGCATAACCGACCAACTTAGATACTCCAGAATGTCGAGCTCGGTGGCTCTGGGGTGCATTCGTATGCACCTTGCGACTGGAGGACACACGTAGATGCACGGATTCGATCCCCGCCGGTGCACATTTACATTTATATGGGGTCCTTCTTACGAAGTAATGCAAAAACTGCTACCGTGGACGTTAAATGCTGGCTGATGGTCAGCTTAAAAAAAATAGATACTCCAGAATAGGACGCTGGCGATGTCAACATTGAAGCCAACTCTGGTCTGTGTGTGATTGGCGTGCGTTTGCGTGTCGAAACGCGTCTATATATTCTCTCTTCGATATCACATAGAAATTTCATCCACATGCCATTATGTCAGTGATCTACGATTCGGGCGCAATTTAATTTTACAGATACGGTGCTTGTGTCATTTATCGTGTGCGAGATACGGCTGACATGAAACGGCGGTCTACGAAATTCACTTTGTCACACGACGCACACTCGAAGCGACTAGGTCCATCAGACGAAATCCTTCAGGCAATGTTTGTTCCGCTCTCTGGGCATTATATAAGTTCTCTCTCTCCTGCTCGTTAATATTTCCCCAACCAGAGATCAACAATGCGTGCTGTACTCTAGGCATAAGCTATACTGTCAAATACTACTCACGACGGCTGCTCAACGCACGTAGAGACACGCATCCTCTGAACTGACTCACTTCACAATTCAGCGACCTTCCAGCCATGGAACAGACATAGCAGAATGCATTCATGACTCATAGAAGTGCAACTCGGCGATTAGCAAACTTTTTTCTCATCGACTCCAGTTTCCACTGAATGAGGAACCTGACGCGTAGACGTTTTAGATAACGACTCGGGGGTCGGTGGTACAGCGGCATGCTGGCGATGCGACAAATGCATTGTGCAAAAGAGATGGCAAGTAATTGTTTTAGGATGTCCACATGCGGCTGTGATAAGCTACAATAGTGGCAGTAGATCACCTTGACTTTGTCTGCCACCATCCGTAAGCTGTCTATGTACAATAGGCCTTTTTTTGTTTCAAAGCTGTTTGCTTATATTACACGGAGAAACAGCGCCCTGTTGGCAACAAGCGCGCTAGCTTGCAGCGCTGCATTACAGCCACAGGGTGTCGCCAGGAATTGACTGTCAATCAGAAAATCGACCCTGTTTTCAGACGTTACAAAACGTACGTTTCACTTGTTCATCATATGGCAGCTGTCGCTGCCGCAGCTATTTCTTTCCGTATAGTTCACACTTTTCCCGTAGCGATGGGGACTCATCTAGAGCTCAGACAAGACCGGCTAGGGCTCAGGAATTCTGTGTCGCAATTCGGGTGTCTTTTAGTCGCTTAGCACTCGAATTAGCACACACGCCAAGAAATGAGAAAGTAGCCGGTATTTTGCGCTACCAGGAAGCACCCACGTTAGCCGTTACGTTTGTTGGGCACGCATGCTGTACATATCAAGCGTCAAATACCCGCGTCAGCGAGTAACCCACTTTACAGTAAAACCTGGCCCCATCACAGACTTCTCGTTGAGCCTTATCTATGCTCCTTCAGCAATGCTTTTATAGCGATGTTAATAACGTCACTTCGGCGATTTCCTGATAGGTCGGGTTCGAGCGACACTGAACCTTTTCCGGAGCCCTTTCGAGCGTATGACGGACCCCGCCGGCTCCTGTCTTATGCGACGCTGATTTGCCAGAAATGTACTTTCTAGCCGTGGGCAGGACACATCTGTCACTCCGCTACTTTGTGTCGTTCACCCACAATTCTTCGTTGGTGACGTACGAACAACAACTGACAATTGAGCGGTGTTACGAAAGCATCGAACAGCTGAAATCACCATCTAAGTTCGACTTGGTTCATATGCGTTGGCGTTTCTTGTACGCGTTTTCTAAGTCGTCTGAGGGTCCTTCACTTGCGTCCGTCTTTAGATACAGACTCATATAGAACATCCGCCAGTTACCGCGCCTTACCGCTGAATCATCGTGGCGCCGCCATTTTGCCTTAGAGAGCAACGTGCTTGTCATGGTGCAGCTCTTTGTATATATATATGTATATATATATATATATATATATAGATTGAGAAGTTTTCTTCCCCATTTGCTGCGCCTTCTCCAATCGGAATCAACGATTTGCTAATGTCCTCCGCAGAGTTCCGTGGCCCGTGCCGTTCGTAGATGTCACATCCCTTTTATGTGCGGTGAAGTTGTACTTGAGGAGTGCTGATGAGGTCGGATCTCCGTGCAGCTTTCGGGAACTCACGACCGTCACGCTCGAGTCGACGTCACGTTCTGAGAAGCCGGCAGTGACGGTTGTCCGCAGCACACCGCGCGGAGGTACTCGCCGGTTGCGCCGTAGGTGGAACAGGCCGTAGATTAGTGGGTTGATGAGCGCGGTCGAACTGCCTAAAATGGAAAAACGAGTCATACGATGGTCGACTAGATTGTAGGTGGGTGAAGTGTCATAAATAGAGACAGCCAACATTTCGCTGAGACGATAGATAGCACGAATTAGTTGATTCTGGAGCTGTGTCTCTCAAATACTTTCATATGAAACCAACACTTTGACTTTAACAAAGCGAGCTCGCTTAGTTTACGTGAAGTTAGTTAGTATTGGTTATAACTCCTCTTGGGGGTGTACATAACTGTAAATATAAGTAGAAATTTAGTAGAGAATTAAATGCATGTATATATACACATATATATATATATATATATATATATATATAT
>MNPL01006975.1:0-10095 GCA_002081605.1 Tropilaelaps mercedesae | reverse complement strand
ATATATATATATATATATATATATATATGTATATATTCTTATTTTTTAATTGTACGTTTTTAGGAAGAACGAATTTTTATTTCTTTTCCAAACAATACTGAACAGGCATTACAGCATATAAATCTCTATCAAATACATACGGTTCAAAATACATATTGTCTAAAAAGAGGCTCTGATTACTTGATTCGCTCTTCTGTGCCTTTATATATATTACCGTCTCCTATTCTAATTTAATATACTTCTCTATGGACGCATTTGGACACATCCAATGCCAATACGAATTATGTTGGTCGGTAAGCAATATTGGCTGATTGTAATTCTAATATATCTGAAGTCATTTTCATTATTTTTCGCCTATATTTTAAACACGGCTAATCAGTATTCTAATTCTGATGGAACAGATTAGTTACCCTATCTCTCTTGGCAATTCTCCCGGATACCCAAACTAAAATGCTGTAATACGTCAAATGTTCGCCAACTCTATGATCCTACCTGAAAAATACATCTGGTTATACTGATTCTTGTTATTTCCATATCAATTTTGTGAATAATAGAGCACTGCTCTGCTCTTAAGAACTGAAACACAAAGTGCGAAGTGATAGCGCAGTTTGTGCTATAATCGTGTTACGAGTCGAAAAGGAAACAATGCTCTACGAAGGACATGAAGACATGTTCTAAAATGTGCGTTCATGTCTAACTCAAAATGGTTAAAGTGCACAACGGGCAGACTCATCGTATACCTACTGTCGAGCTCGGCGAGGTGATATATAGGTGTATGGGTTCAGTCCCCGCCGTTGTACATCCACACTTATGGGCACCGTATTACGGAGAAATGAGAAAGCGGTACCGTGGACGTTAAATATGGTTGATGCTCAGCCATAAAAAACCTACTAGAGATTTGTCTTAGTTTGAATGAATGAATTTTTTTTCAGCAAGAAGTTTCGCTGTTCATGCAGCGGACTCATAGACAAAGAAAAGCCTAGGAAAATCCACGCACACCGATTTCGAGAGAATTCCTTGCCAAAAGAAAGGTGCCTGGATAATTGTCGCGTACAGTTACTGTAGTGAAAGACGATAGAGGCGAACAGGAAAAATTCGCAGCACCAGCCAGCTCTACCATCACAGCTTATGGTCTAGTGTATGAACATTGCTCCTGAAAAGTGGAGCAGAACGTAAAGACAGCGGTTGTAGGCCTGCGTTGGTCAGGTCCTGGATGTGCTGGCATGATGAATGGTGGATCGTTTTTCGAAAAGGAAATGAAACATCATCTGTCAGGGAGCATGAACGGGGACGGTCAGGATCGGAAGATGTGCGACATGGACGGCAAGTAGGATGGAGCGCTATATTGCCTTGAGCGTTGCCTTCAGGCGGTCACTTCGTTCTATTGATGAACGCAATCGCCCAAAGTAGGTGACGGTTATAAATTTTGGCCAGGTCGTCTATATCTTACGTAGTGACAGGGACGCACAATCACCTGAAGAGTTTACGTTGATCTGACGGCGCGTGCCACGCTAATTTGCCATCAAAGCATTGATCTCTAGCCGCCTCTCGTTGACTAGTGAATACATGCGGACTAAACAAGGTGAAACAGCTCTTCCGCAAGCAATTTTAAATACTCCACTTCTTTGGCCAAAGATAGCTGTTTAAGCTTGTCTGTGCTATTCGTTAGTGCAAGTATTCAGGCAGTGTAAACAAATCCTATTCTGGTGTGAACGCCGCGTCTCCTCTTTCTTATTTCGTTTTCTATACGAAAAGGAGAGACTTGTGGTTCAATGGTTGAAACGGTCAGGGTGGTTTATATCGGCCAGGCAATCCTCCTCCTGACACAGATTCACATTTTCACGCACAGTGCATCCACCCACGTTTCTTCCCCAAACCATTTATTAAAAATGCTTTTCTACTTTGATTATCTCTAAACCTAGTTACCGCAATACGTACAGCGTTGGATTTCACCACTCCTGGTCACTATGGCTTTTCAATTCCATTTCGAGTTCGAAAATCAATATTGGTAAATCAGTAGTACCCCATTTGCTCACAGAAAAAGCAAAAAAGAAAAATAGGAGATCGATCTATCGTTGCAAGCCTCACGTTTCCGTGTGGTCGGTACACCGGTAGTACCATACCGCTATCTTCTGAGGTGCCCTCGCTGCTAGATGCTTGGTAGGACCCTGAGGGGCAATGGGTTTTAAAAATCTGCTTTTGCAAGCAAATGTATGTAATGGCTGAGGCTAAACAGGAGGGTGCTACTCAAGAAAGGATTTGAAGGAACTTTACAGTGAGTCTATAAGCGGAAAAATAGAAGTTTTTGATGTCGCCGACTGCTTGGGCTCACTAACAATTTTTCTCTATCAATTCACCCTTCATTTTTTTGTTCTTAATGGGTTGTTGTTCTATAATCTTCCGTTTACTCAATTGTTGGATTTACCAAAGCTGTTCACTGGCACGTATCGCAAGAACACACTAACCAGGACGATCGACGTGCAAAGCAAAAGAATGCAAGAATACCAGTCAGGTGCCGAAGCAGAAGTTTTCCTATCCTATCCTAGCCTTCTCTCTGCCTTCAACCCAGCTCTTCATTCACGCACTACTTCACTCTGTGCTGCTCTGCTTCAACTGATCTTTCCGGGTCGTTGGCGCTAGCGATTCTATGCTATAGACTACAGGCAACCTTTAGTAGGCCAATTTATATTTTAAAAGCACTGCGCAATTGCTGAAGTTTCTTGAAAACAATATTGATGGTCAGAATATATGAAATTACGAATTGATTATTTGCGGCCTTTACCGTTATCGGATTAGTTTTATGGTATAAGACAAACCAACGCTCCCTTATAAATTGGTCGTATGAAATTTGAGTGAGCGACTACGCTTGTGGTATCCATCATTTAGTTTAATATCACCAATAAGTTATCGTTTAGCTTGTGATAAAACATACCAGGCTACAACAACATAGAAAATTACGTTGAGAACTAAACTAGAGAGAACGAGATCATGACTCTACTGAGTTTGGAGCAAGGTCATCTAGAACATTGTGGGTTTTCGTGGCGTTGGTAGAGTCTTGCAATAGAAACCATATAGCCCATAAGATCCATCATCGAGGCATGCATAAACGCCATGCATGAACAGCGAGCCCCTCTCGTGTAAAAAACTACGTCTGTATGCATTATCGACGTCGAATGAATCTTGGGCGATGACGAGAATGACAGTTCGTGATATATGAGAAAACTTACAAAATTCGGTGTCATATATTCGATGGCTATATTCTACTGTAGCCTGCTATTAGATTTTTATTTCTGTTACATGACGAAAGACCATTGAAGGAATGATTCAAGTGAAATAATATTCTTATTTTCGCTAGACTGATTGTATTCATGGAACTCACAGGTGTCCAATTGATGAAACAACGCTATTTCCAACGACGACCTCTGCAAAGCCTTTAACGCGTTCATCTTGAAGAACTCGCTTTAAACCTTGTTTCGATGCCTGTGCCTCAGCTGCCATTTTTTGGTAATCACCTGTGCATTGAAAGAACAAGCATACAGCGTTATTTTATGGCAAGTATATATATCGATCAGAACAAATAACTATAACAGCGACCAGAACTTAGGCATTTATCAATATAAGTGTAGATGGTATTATTTTTAGATCCTACTAGGCATTCTACTATAGATCATAATAGTATAAGCTATTTAAATATTCAACTGAAATTAGGGGCGTTAATTCATGACCGTGCATATCAATATATTAATAAATAATGTGTCATTCCTTTGCAATGGTTAAGGCTTCTTGGACAAATACCCTAGCAACGGAAGCTTTCAATCTCAAAATGTGTGGGATCTCCCTAGCACACATTACGCTGTATGTAGGCATCAAGCCACATATCTTTGAATGACGCTGTGCTAATCTATCATATTAAACAATTTCTTAATATGGCTGGTAATTAGCTGAAAGTCTAAAGATGAAATCGATGAAAACGTTATAAAAAACAGCGTCTGGGCTACGTCTTAATTAAATCCCAACGCAGGAAGCAAATTAGAGAATATTTTTAGATTGGCATTTTTTCGAATTCCGCTGAGACCTTGCGACTGGTATTCGCTTAGCGAGTGTAAGGGACCCGTCAAAATTCTGCTTATGTTTTCTAGGTATTAGAAGTATTCGTCTAGGGTTTTTGTTCAACTTTGATGTGACGGTTACTTATTCCCCCTTTTTCTTTACCCTCCCTCGTATGGCCCTTTCGACCAAGAAGAAGAGCTCAGTTTGCATCAAACAATGGCTCCATCCTCCACTGATCCCTCGTACACGATTAAATGTATCGCTTTGGGATAGAACACGGTGCCAGTGCTGCGTTAAAAACAGTAATCCTTGTGGCCGATGTCAAGACTTTTGTAATAGACAGTTCATTACAAAGACATCTGAACTGGTCCTGCAGTACTGGATATTACCAGGGCAATGGCCGAGGGCGAAAGTTCCTTTGTCGTCAGCAATTGCAGTTTTTCTTCAGTACAGCCCAAGGTTAGGGTATGCTTCCAGCGATATCCCATGATAACTGTTACAAGGTCGCATTTACTGCTCACGGATCCGTCTATTCTCGTTCGTAGACGCCAGCTTATGCTGCGTGACCTATACTGACCTATTATCGTGACCTATTCCCACAGCCCTGCTGATTAGGCGTACATTATTCCTTAGATAAGCACAGCCCCCACCTCTTCTCTTTGCGATAAGCGAACACTTTTGAAAACCGCCCTCTTCTTTTATAGCAACTCATTGTTGATTAAATGAGCCAGTTTTTGTGACTTCTGCCGGAGTTGTATGAGTTATAGAACTTTAGATTTGCAAGGTCTTAGTCTCAAAGCCAAAGTAGAATAAGGTTTTAGCCAGCAATGGACTCGTTGATGAAGTCTAAAACAAAGAGAGATGACTGACATTAACGCAGCAATTGTTACTGACGCGTCCAACGAATTTAAGTTCGTATTGAACGTGCAACTATTTACGCTAGTATCGCTCAAAGTATTAGTAAATTATCGGTTATGGTACTTAATTATGTCGTTCTTAATAACGCACAACTAGTATACCAACTAGAACGTAACCGTAGCGACAGCGCTGCAAAATGTAATGACGATCTCAGACGACATGGTCTTTCAGGTTAAGTTGAAAAACTAAGGTAATTCCAATAAAATTAGAAAGTTTTTTAGATTATGGAGATCGATCCTAATTTCGATGATATGGTAGTTTCTGCAACAACAAAAGCTGACCTATTATAGATTGGAAATCCCAGTGCTGGAAACAGCGGCGCAGTCTAGTTGAGTTTATCCTATTTTCGACAGCTATGGTCCTCCGGTGTTGCGGTGTTGGCCTTTGAGTTCTCTCTCTTACTCTATATAAAGACGAAGCGACGTCAACTTAACGGGAGAGCAAACACGTCAAAGGGTTGCACGACGGAACGAATTTAGTACCAACTTGAGTTCAGAATCTATCTAAAAGAAGCAAAGAGTGAACAGGGTTGGTCGCCTCTTGGGAGGTGCTTGGAGAGGAGGTTCTCGAGCAGGAATCGCAGCGACGGAGGGCAGACAGACAGGCAGTTCCGTCTTTTCAAATATAAACCTTGTCAGTAGTCAGTTGGTCAGAGAAGCCGTCAGGGCCGTTTTTTTTTTATTTTGTTTATTCGTTGCCCCAGAGCCTGGCCGACCCCGATCTTGTCGTCCTCTTTACAATTCCGCTCGTTGGCAGTCAGACACATAGTTGGGACCCGGGTCTGGCACGAGCTAGCTTCCGGTGAGTGCAGGGAACGTGTTGAAAAAAGCCGGGGAAAAGTGAAACCGACAAAACACGAAGCAAAAGGATGGAGTCCATATAGAAGAAACCCCGTTGTGGGATGAGAAGGTGACAAAACGAAAGTCGAAAACGAAGCGTGAGGGAAGTGTACAGGACAACAGGGAACAGCAGTTGAGGATCCTGGCAACGTCTAGGACCGGCCGGAACAAATCCGTATAAAAAGATGCGTAGGATGGAAACAGCCGTAACGAATCCAGATGAAGCCCTGTTCACTTCTCCAAGCGTTTAAAACTGGTGAAGCCAAAATGAATTAAAAAGAGAGCTTTCAGTCTCCACAAAAAGTTACCTTGCGATGCAAAGTATACTAACTTATAACTGCTGACATTAGCGTTTAGTTGCGTGATATCAGCAACAAAGTAGTTGTGTTGTTGCAAGGACATTGGTTTAAAAAGCGCGCGTTCGTTTTTCCAGGTCTGATCACTATAAGCGTTCATAACGACGTACTCGTTACCGTTGCTGTACTGTAGCTAGGTACAAATAACACACATTTTAATGCTTTTCTGCCAAGCGACTTGCAGCCGGCGCAACGGATTTTCCTTTCAGCTATAACCTCATTACTACCCCATTACATCTTCTGCACTGGAAAGCTAATATTTTCCTTGCACGTCCGATCCGTGAGTTATGGATGAACCCGCCACCTCTTCCGGCATGGCAAACACCTCAAATAGAACCGTCGTCATGTACAGGTATCTCACTAGAGTCAGGAGAGTGGACTCTGCCGGCCTTATCTTACACACAACGCAGATGCGTCCAATTACAGGCGCTCAAGTTTTCAGGATGTACAGTAGTATCTGTTTGCTCTGCCAAATAGTTGTATGACTTTAGTGTTTAATAATAATTCATCTATATTGACTGCAATTTTATGTTTGATGCCATGATAACAAATTGAAGTTCTGCAACTGCATAATGCCGAGCTGAATTTTACGTCCATTAATATGTACGATATTATGTATGCATGATAATTATGTACTTGCGTATTCAATATATGTTAATTACGGGTCATATGTTTTTTGACCAAGTGAAGAATTTGAACCGTTCAAATTCTCCCAGGATGCCGCTAGTAACACCACAAGCATGTATAATCAACCAATAAATAACCCATTTTCGTATATTCTTTCCGTGTATAACGAGTTGCTAAACCCTTAAAATATAATGAATTTATTCCTTGAATACTGCGTAAACAACCTGCTGTTGATGACATGCTTACCTTCAAGAACGGACGCAACAATGGTGAGTCCTTTACCCGCTTTCAGCTGAGAGGCGAAAGTAATCATCTTTCGGTGCTTCGGCAAATAGTCGTTGTTCAACTTACAGAGCACTAGGACCTTTTAATTTCCACCACGATACACAAAAAATATACAGACAGTGTATTAGAAAATAAGCGAAGAACACAACTGGACCCACTAGCAGTCTGATTACGTGGACATGTTACAGTTAATAGAATCGCATTATTGTTAGAAGGCTTAAATGAACACATGCTCTTATCCCACTTATTTTCATCATTCTTGTCTGCTCTGATAACAAAACTAGTCAATAAGATCAACACCGTTAATGGCCGATGTATATCTAAATGCACACCTGGGGACGCCAGTTTTTGGTATGAGGCGGGCCTTCTTCGAGGCGCAGAAGGGAGAACCGCGCGGCAGAAAGTGCCAAACCCCGCAGGCCATCTCCCCATTCTTTTTCAGCTCCTCTGCAAACAATAATGATTAAGTCACGTTAGAGTACAAAAGAAAGTTAGTATTGATTTGAAATAAATAAAACACATCAGTTTTTTCCTCCGTTTCGCCAATGATATATGAGCAGTTAGGTAGTCTCTCATCAGCTTGGAGGGAAAAACGTGTTGACCACGAACAAATCTATTTTTTTGGGTAAGCTAGAGTGTAGCTTGCAATGCAATATTTGCAACTTACCGATATTCGATGTACTTGTAGACAACGCCAGCAATACCCATAGCCATGAGCGCGTAGTACCAGGATGAAAGGAACATCACCACGAGACAAAGACTCGCTCCAATGAGCGATAGCGACCAATGATAGTACCTTTATATAATCAGACGCATATGGTAAGCCGTACAACCACCGTAACACCCTCCTTCCATATGTATATGCCATATTTGTTCCGTGACTACTGTTTCCTTCGGATGCTATACATATAGGGGTTTTATCAATATTTGTTGGTCATGATTCAGCGTGAGCGATTTTTTTGAGTGGTAAAGTAAAAACACTTTCTTAAAAGGGCGATGAAGTCATAATGGGACAAATAACAACATCTGCAATACACACTCTGTTGAGAGAACTGGCGTTTAAAAACGTGTGTATGCAACTGTTTCTCAATGTCCAGTCGATTGCACAAGTTGCCAAGGATAACCGAATGCAACTCCGAAAAGCTCCATTAAGTGAATAGGATACAACTACTTTGTCCTTTGGAGCGGCATTGAGACCAAGTCCCGAATGGCTAAAGCGTTGGCCAGAGTCGCACTAGTGCAAAAGGTGGATTAATTTGCATGCAAGAAATGAGCGTAGCCTCGTGTTAAGGGCCGCGTCAGACCTCTTGGGGACCGTTGTGCATCCTGCTGAAACGTTTCAGAGTCGGAAAGGACAAGGTCCTTAGAACTCTTTGGGAAGTAATTACATCAGCGTGAATCCTGGTGTCTTGTTGGGTAGGACCATGTATTATAGGCCCAACCTTAGTCAAACGACGGCCTTCATGAATAGGAAAATGCCTTTGGCACAAATGCCCCATACTTTGCATATGTCACTGTCTAGTTATGTGAACTATGCGACTTTGTTGAGTGCTTCTGCGTGCAGAAAGTACAAATGGTTGCGTGCTCACAACATGTTTAATGGAATTAACGTCGGATAAACTAGAATGGGTGATGTAATTATGACATCGTATGCAGGATACTATATGTCAGGAAAGTAAAATTGTGAGAACGAAACGAGTCAAATTTAATTAATATAAAATAACAAAGGAGTTGCGCATTTTGAACAGTGCCTTGGCGAAAAATACCACGGATTTAGTGTCAACGAGTGTTTTTTTTAGTCTGCTATGAAAGTCATGTTTAGTTCAAATAGACCAAGAATTTTTAGGATTAGAGAGAAAAAATAGAAGGCGTGTGCCGTACTCTACAACGATGAAGAACGTCAGTTTCAGTCAGTTGTATTTATCATGTACGTAATGACGAATAGCGTTGTTGTTGCATAGCAAGTTCATTTCCACTTTGTTACCAGCCTTTAGTCGTGTAACGGATATAGCTTGAATCGCGACTACTATGTATGCTGTTCAGTTTGCTTGCTTAGCGCAAATCTGCACAAAAAAGAAATGAGAATTCATCGAGTCGAAAACCTGGAGCCTCTCTGAAACCAGCCAAAGTTTGGTGGGCGACACATCGTGTAGCCAAGTTGGGTGGCCCACTTTCACTCACAAAAAGGAAACGGAAGCTCCTACTCTGATTCTCTAGGGACAGGAAATTTACAACGGAGTTGGATGCCTATTCTAGAGTCTTAGGACTAATAACATCGGTAATAAGTGGTGACTTGCAGCTGCAAGCTACGCGGGTATTAAAAGGTCCATCCTTAGCCCAATCTCAAAACGGTGCTTACGATATTGCATAATATGCGTCAAAAAAACTGGAGAATCATGGCTGTTGGGGAAAGCGGAAGGTGTAGAAAAGCTAAGATGAAGCAGCAAAATAGTCAAGGAGATGCGATACTATTAGTTGGGTGATAGAGTTACATCTGAGATTCTGACCCTAGACCTTCCGGCTAATAGGAGCAGCATTTCAATCACTTTACTTCATGTCAGCTAGGTGTAAATCGACTCAGTTAAGATAAAACAAAGCGATCAAAAAATTTTAAACTTAGAACTAGTTACAAAATCCTACTGGGTTACAAAAACGTACGTACCTGAATCTCGGACGCCAGTTGGGTGTGCGCAGCAACGATTGTAAAGTGCACGCAAGATTGACAAACATGTAGCACATAAGGAAGAACATAGTGAGAATGGGTGCAATATAATCAAGATTGCCAATCAAAATACCCAGCTCTGAAATGAATGCTGTCAATAACAGAGCTCGCACCGGCTCGCCACGCGACGAGGAAACAGCCATAGGGTTAAGCACCGGTATCACTCCGTCCTTAGCGATCGCCTGCAATAGACGGGGTGCCCCTATACAGCCAACAAATAATATAATACAGTGAGTTAGTAATAAAGCTTGTGTGGTTTCGTTTAATATACTAAGCAATATATATATATATATATATA
>MNPL01006974.1:0-62463 GCA_002081605.1 Tropilaelaps mercedesae | reverse complement strand
TAATAATAATAATAATAATAATAATAATAATAATAATAATAATAATAATAATAATATTGATCATTACTATTAAGAAGACAAAAAAGTGCACAATGACGTACCAGCACATCCTACGCTCGTTTCCGCGACTGCCCGCAGAGGTTTTGTTGGAATTCGAACTGCCACTGCCTCGAAACCTTACTTGCGTAATTTGCCAAGCGGTGTGCCCCGTACTCTTCAAGTGAGTAACAATACGCATAAAAAATTGTTTTTTGTTTTTCTCATCTTTCACACGAAAACTCTGTTACTTCCCGCACTAATATATACGTTAGATACAGACAGACTACGCTATTGGTAATGACAGATTCACATTAAACACTTTCAGTTTCAACAAAATTTTGAGCAAAACTTTTTTTTAGGTTTTTGTATAAAATATATAACGGGCCAAATCGGAGACATTTCAATTTCTTTTGCTGGTTCCGCCGTGAATGCGTTACGATCCGAGAAGTTCTTCTCTTGAGCTCATTTCAATCTCGATGAATGCTTAAATAAAATTTTGTAAATGGACCAATCAAAATCCTCACGTAGTCAGTCTGTTACGTTATAACTGGTGAGAATCTTCCGTGGCCCAGGTGCAACCATTCTGTTGATATGTCTTTTAGCAAGACTGTTGATAGATAATAAATTCTCACACTAATCGTCATTTTACTCTAGATAAGACCAAATATTGCGGTTGCGAATAAATCGTAAACATTCCACACATATTCTGAGTACAGTGCGTGATATTTTAAAAACATATATTAATGCAGTAAATATCACTTACGAACTTGTTTCTACGTTATTTTAAAAATTAATATGAGCAGATAAACAAATAACAACATTTATTGCCGGTTTAATCAGCTTTCTTCCAAAAAGGCCTAAATATGTCAGCTTTACAACAAAAAAGTATATCGAAAAAATTTATAACACCGCAAAGTCATTTTTACTTGAATTCATCCGATTCTTCGCGACATTTGAAATACTTAGAATTTTCACCTCTTTTTTTTCGATCTGGATTCCGCGACGTAAATAACATGTTTCTTAATTCTCTGAGCATGCGTGGACATCGTCGGTTTATGGTGAAGTTACTAAGCTATTAAAGGCGAACTCACTTGCATGATTGCGTAATATCGAGCTGACAGGCAATTCACAATGATTCAATCGTTTCCAAAATACTATCGAAAAATAACATTATGTAATTAGCTATGTGTTTGCTCAGTGAAAAAATTACAAAGTGTGGTAACTAGCTTTAAGTAAATGTTTCATCGAAGCTCAATGACAACCGCACAAAGAGATTCCTGGCTTAGTTCACAAACTAAAAACTGATCTTAGAATTATACTTTCAAACATTGCCCCTTATGGGGGCGAAATCTTTAAACTCGAACAACAATGTATTACATTATCGAAATACTGGTTGAAGATTTCATTTCCGGGCTCTTTGTCCAAAACGTAAAAACTGAAATAACGAGAAAAGAAAGCAGCATTGTACGAACAGAAGTGTGTCGGCCAACGAACATACTATAACCCCTGTGTTTCGGGCTATTGCTCAAGTACAACTAGAATTAAGAAAAATGGCATGGTTATATCTTATTTGATGCGCAGAAAACGCATCAGGTCAATTCTGAATAACAAGTCGGCCGCCTTTTCCGTAACGCTCTTGCCGCAAGAAGAAAAGTAAGATGAAGTCCACACACGTATGATTGCACGTCGCTCTTGGTAATATTATTGCAAAATTCGGTTTATCTTTAATGACTTTTTAGAGCTAAACGAACATTTTCAGTGATAACAAATTTTTTGGCGGTTTTTTTGGAGCTCATTTTAATCCTAATGGAGATCTAAATAAACAAAATATGTGTGGGAAGTCTTAATAAAACGTAGCAGATATTCAATTTTTATGCAATATATTTTACGATTTATTTGCAACAGCAATATTCGTCCTAGCTTGGGCAAGAATCAGAGTTAATTTGAAAATCCATTGTTTATTCATAACCTTGCTAAAAGACAAACTAACAGAACGGTCGCACCTGGGCCACGGAAAACTCTCACATAGAGAATAGTCGTTATATCTACTATGCGTAACAGTTTGTTTGACCAGGTTAGGATTTGGAGAAGCGCGGTTACAGAATTTGGTCTATTCAGGCTTCCATTAGGATTAAAATGGGCTCGAAAAAAAGAATATTTTCAACCACTACTAATTCACATCAAAACCAATGAAATAAATTGAAATATCTCCGAATTAATCCGTTAAATATTTTATAGAATTTGTTTTTGCGCTACTCTAAACATTTACTCAAAAATATAAACACGAAGCATAATTATAATCGGCACTAATTATATTTAAAAATAGTCAACCACGTTACCTTGCAACAAAAAAACTATTAAGAATATTTCCACCACAAGCTATTGTATGCATTTTCCAAATGAATAGACTTCTAGATCATACTGTATAATAAGGACGGCTTTTAAAGGCGGCTGCTTCTAATAAGGAAATGGCGCGATTCGGGCGCATCTCGACTTGAAACCTATTTGTGTACGCCCCAATGGGCCCCTTGAGAAATCTGACACCCGTTTCTACACGATAGGATCCGACCTAGAGACAGCTGGCATTTATTGCTTATTTGTTCAACATAGGAGATTCGTGGCAACTATCGGTTTGCGTCGGTTGATTGATCATCGATGATCAAAGCGGAATGCCATTATAAATTTTACCGAGGAATCTATAAAAGCTAAAGAAAAAATCAGCTTGTTTCTTATGCTGACTACGTTCAGTAGCCGAAAGTGGCAAAGGAAGAATGTCATTTTCCGTTCAACTTATTGTCTTATATTGCTCATTTCGTTAACATGAAGCTCCGTGGTAAGTGCAGGTTTGTGACAACCGATTATGAAATTTTTTGTGGTGCTGAAACTCGGTGAGAAATCCGTTGTATTCTCGGTGAAATCGAGGTACCCGTTATTCTTTTGTTGATTTGACATGCAAGCCTGCGGGAATTCAAGGATAATAGCGTCTTTATGACTGAAAATGGAAAAATCGATTCATGTTTGGTTCATGGAATAACTTCAGCATTTTGTTGGTGTATACAACAATATTTCCGCGTCTAACGTTTTTGGACATAGAAACTAACTTATGTTTGCTATAGAATTTGGTACCAGTTTTTCAACTTCGCCGAAAACTGCAGTACAATAACTTTTCACCTAGCCCAAGCATCAAGCGAAACTTTAGGTCAATCGACTAACGCAAATTTAGGAATGTCATATGAATTCTATATTAAAATAAAAAAAATCGGATCTATATTTGCGGTAACGGATGATTAATTTATTATATAAATCTATAGTAAAATACATAATTAGATCGGTTTCATATCAAAATGCCCAGCTCGTTTTGTATTATTCCCTTGTGGGATATTTCTGTTTTTATATTTATATCCACTAACTAAATACATTGCAGAAAACACAACAAAAAAATAAAGGTTTACAAGGTAGTTTCGTCGGTTAGATTTATTCGAAAGTCCTCACTTCGCTGGAAGTCAATTTCCCTGCACACATCAATTTTACAGGCGACGATTTTACGCTCTATTTTTGAATCCTTAACTAGATTTGGATTTTAGGCGTATCCATTCGAATGGAATTTTTCACCATTTTAGGACTTGGTATAACTGAATTAGTCAAAATAATTTCAATGGGTGATCCATTAAGATATATTGCTACTAATTCGATAATAAGGAAACACCGGAACTCTCTCGACAACTCGAATAAACAGTCAAAATTTGTTTGTATGTTCATATTCAATGTGTCAACATTTCTTAAGAAAGTGTTATTCGTCAAGTTTGAAGAACTCTGGACTAGTCGGCTGCGTGCATATTAAATTACCGTGTGTCAATGTAAGTTAATTATCTCGCTTATACGGGAATTGCGATGTCTTTTAATGACTGTTATTAGAATTCACCGGTATTTCTCCGTTACAGGGCTGCGTGCTCACACAGCTTTTGTGGACAATGTCGTCTTCAACTGCTACCAGCCAACCGTTCAATGTTTCTTTGCCCAATGGACGGGATCGAAAGCTGGGCGGAGAAAATGTATAAGGACCTCAACGTGTGGTCCACTGTGAAGGACTTTCGGTACATATATGTGAAGTTACTTCGTAATAAGTTCTGACCATTTATTACATTTGCTATTAGAGGGCCTTATACAGCCATGTGTTCCATGAGGTGGATAACAAATCTGAAATTATGAATAATATATCTAAGGTTAAGTGTGGGAATAATTAAAGTAATCATAACATTTTGATAGTAATTTTTCCTATTTTCAAACGTTTCTAATTATAAGGCTTTAATGGTGCAAAGTACGAAAGGTATGCTAATTTAATAGCTTCGGGTGGTCGTTGAATATTTTCTCAGTTTATTAATAACTGTAATAATGTGGTTAACCTTATAGAGTGGTCGACAAATATTTTATTACCTACAAATCTTTGACGGTTAAGAAGCCAGTTTTTTGATAAATCATTGCAAATTAAACATAAAATCTATGAAAATACAACTTTTCTTTTTTGCCACAGTCCTGTCTAATCTCAAAATATGTTAGCCGAAACACGTTTTCTTATGATTCTTTTGTAATATAAGGGCAACTGTTTTGTTGATATATAAAAGCAATAAAATAATAAAAACCATTGTTCAAGAGAAAATGCATGATGACATGATATATTGACTCTCTTAATTGTATATAGGCTAACTTTCCAGTTTGTAAAGCAGCACAGAACTAAACCTTAGCTACTTTCTAGGGTGCGGTGTAACTATTCAGCTCTCGGCTGCGGATTTCTTGATACCCTCGAGGAATTTGCTAAGGTTAGTTAAGACTTTTTTTAAACATTAGTTATGATCAAGGACCCTTTCGTGAAGTTACCTTTTTTAAGTATTATTCATTTAAAGTATCGGAAAGATAACCAACGAAATTTTATCAGACCTGGGTAATGAGGTTTGACATATGAAAGAGTTGTCTAGGCCAAATGGGAGTTCCATTGTACGGTGAATACATCTTACCATGAATTTTCTGATCATCTTCATTCGTCTTGTGGTGGTATTAAATTGGAATTGTTAAGTGTGCTATAGCTTATTTAATCTAATGTTGCTAACGTTCAAAATATAAATTCATAATATACTAAGTCCGTTTTATCCGTGTTCGTATGTCGTCGAGCTCGATGGTTTGGTGCCTTCATGTGCGCTTTGCGACCGGAGGAAACACGTAGGTGCACGGGTTCGATCCCCGCCGTTGCACATTTACATTTATATAGGGTCCGGCTTAAGAAGTGATGCAAAAAGTACTACCGTAGACGTTAAATATTGACTCATGGTTAGCCCTAAAATTATTATTGGAGAGTACTCTGATGAATAAATATATGATTTTAAGTTATATTATACGCATATTCGTGGCAATAACGAGCGGAGGTTCTATTTGCGTTCTTGCAAGTGAATGTAAAAAGACGCCTATATCGAGATAAACGTATAAATTATATAATATGAAACAATATGATATTATTTCTGGAGGTCGATTGGCTGCCAATAAGGTTAAACATTGTTGTAGCAAATGTCTGCTATCTGTGTATTTGGTTTACACATTTTGGTAGAGACATTTTGTAACATACTTAAAGCACGTCCTTAATCATCCAAATAGCTTTTAATAATTGTTCGAACCGGTGAGTGCCGGCTTGCGGTATTCATCTGATATTCATCTACCACGTACTGCACCACCTGTCCTAAGAGAAGGCCAAAGTCACAAAAAGAAGCAATTTTATGCCTAAAATTGCAACAATTTTGACTGCATCCTTGTAAATAACGTATTAGAAATATACTGCAAGGTGACCAGGATTGTAAACCAATGTTTCGAACTGTATATTGATGCGCATAGGGGAAAATAAATTTATACCGTACGGACGGTTTTTTCAAACATAGGCTTGCACCTAACGAAGTCTTATAACTGCCAAGTTAGGCAACAGACTTTTTTGTCAGGGCCAACCATTGGGCAAAATTTTAACACGGCTTATATTTTTTCCTTCCTACATGGCTGTTGGGACGATAACACCAGAGTGGCTTCCAAAGAAAGTAGCATTCGTTCCGAAAACACAAGCAAACAGCTCTAAATTAGAAACTAAGGACCTGTAACTCCTCCTTTACTACAAAGGAACGTTCATGCGCAGTCGAACTTAACGTCAGGGTATTATCAAATTAAAGTTGACCCCGTTAGGTTTTATACATCAATCAGTCAGAGTATCAAATAGATGGATCGGATCTCGTCCTGGAACTAAATATGATATAGTAAGCTAGGTTCGGCAGGGGTGTAACATAAGGGTCACGAAAAAGACCTGCGGAAGTCTGTGTCTAAACTGTTCTCTGCGTGAGCACACCCAAAACTTGTGACGCACTTTACTGCTTCAGCCTAGATCTCCATTTAACGGTATGCGAGCTAAAGGGTAGGTGACATCTACCAACACATTCAATAGAGGTCGCCCTCGAACTCGTCACCTTACCAGTTGGTTTCTGTTAGATACATGTAGGGCACGTCAAGTGAGTACCATTGGGTTTGCATCATGGGCCTTTGTCTACTTGGAATCTACCCGATACAGTTGTCCCGCTCGCTCGTTCTCTATTAAGGCTTCGGTTGCTGATGTCACACATTTTGCCTGATCGCTTTTTATGGTGCATATGCTGCATTTAATAACGCGAACTGATTCGTCTGTTGGGGCAACGGATCTTCTTTCCCAGAATTTGCTCCCGGCCACCTTCAAACAGCCCTGATAGTCGTGCTACTTCCGAAGTGAGTCAGACAATAAGCGTGGGATGACCATTATAAGCATTAGCATCAACGCCTATTGTACAGTGGGTATAGGAGGGCGCGTCAAGCGCACCTAAATGATCATGTGAAGGCACTGCTAAAAGTCCCTCTGGCCAATAATGATCCTGTTCAGAAAATGATCAGTTTACCCGCCCGCTCGTTAGAAACATCCGCGGAGATCTTTTTTGAGCCGTGGTAGAGATCCGTGGCACTCGGACTATAAGCCGGTAGGGCCATTCACTCTCTCTGCCGGGCCTCAATTGTTTATTTACGTTAGGTTTCCTTGCAACCGGAAAGGAAACGTAGGTGCACGAGTTCGATTGCAGCCGTTACACATTTACATTTATGGGGTCGGTCTTACGAAGTGATGCAAAAAGAGCTACCATGTACGTTAAATATTGGCTAATTGTTAGCCAAAAAAATGTTATTCCTTCTCCGTCTTTGAAATAGCAATATTCACGGGCTAGTAAATACTGCTTTCGTAAAGCACCTAATCTTTCGTCTTGGACAGATTAATCAGTGTAGTTTGAGCTTATATGGTTTCATCTTATATGGTTTACCCCATACATTTTTGTACAGTATGACGCGACAGTTCTTGAGAAGACCAAAGAGTGTAGTAGAATCTACGCTAGCCCTTCCAATAAGCCGTGTAGTGTTTTCTAGTCGGCTGACCACTAAATGACGGGAAGACTGTGTTGCTACGGCTTAGATGTATCGTGGTTTTACTACTATAGAGGCCCTCAAAAGAACCTTCTGATTTTCAGGGCTATTGGGTGGGTATCGTATATATATATATATATATATATATACAGTATATATATATGCACATCGCGAAGACGTGTAGGGCCTTCCTCTGTCCCGCCACACCATGCAGTCAGAAAATAGGGCGTTATGCTGCTGTGCATGCTATTTCAGCAATGTGAGGGTCAATGCTCAATGCAGTGATGTATTAAGGCTTTTCTAATTTGTGAGCACTTATCAATTAGTTATGAAATTTATAGCTTTTTCGCTGTATAAAGAGAGATCGACGGACGACTTCTGCTAGCGCCAATTGCATGTCGGTGTATTTCCTGTAGTCATGCCGGTTAGATTATTCGTGGCCCACCAATCTTGAATGATTTCACTTCAATGGTTTTTCCTCATGAGCGTTATTAAAGCTCCGTATGTCATTTTTCCTATTTCATCACTATTTTTCCTTATCGCATGGGCAAATTGGCTGCATTTGCTTTTTAGTCTATTATACTAAAGTATAATTTAAGTAAATTAAGTAATTTAAGTAAATTTAGTATCTCTAGGTACACTAAAGGGACTCAGATAATCTTAATCTGAATTATCGTGGAGCACTTAAACGGATTCATCGCTATCTAGCTTTGACCATATTAGTAATGTGTACGAATCTGTTTTTCTTGGATTTTCTTTGTTGGAGCCTTCCTTCGACAGATCATCTTGTTTGTATGCCTGATTTTTGGCCAGAATGCACTTTTTCTGTGTATCTACCTTTGATCGTAGATCGTTTTTCTCGAAATGGAACATAACGTAAATCTGGCTGTGTAACCAGTTGCTTTGCAATAATCAGAATTGCATATTGAGATTCATTCAGTTATTAGAAACAACTTTGAGCAACGCTGTTTGATTACCGTCCCAGAATTACATTTTCTGGCAAAATGATCAGTCTTGTAGATCCAGCACCCTCAACCTTACTCTCCGCAAGACGCTTGAGAGGTCGGCCTAACGGACTATACAGGAAGATGGTACTTCTGACATGACTTTTTTCATATGGTTAGATAGCCATCTAACCACCAGGCAAACATATCTAGTCTGATGATGACAGCCCTGATATACCTATCAGTGACTGTGTGGGTTTTTCGGGTTCCTTGGCCAATACGACAACCTTTGAAAGGACCTAAGCAAAGTTCGTGAAACGTAGTTTGTCTTGACGGTAATTACCATGGATTTCTTGTAATCTAAATGCGAAGGAATCCATCGTAAATTTCCCCCCAGTTCAACACAGAAGTTTCCCAACGATATCCCTACCACCCCACAAAAGGCGTCTACAATGGTCGCGTGATTTTACACAAATCACAGGCTATATTTTATATGGTCAGCAGTGCATTCACTAACCC
The DNA here is from genome assembly GCA_002081605.1 of Tropilaelaps mercedesae. Taxonomy (NCBI): domain Eukaryota; kingdom Metazoa; phylum Arthropoda; class Arachnida; order Mesostigmata; family Laelapidae; genus Tropilaelaps; species Tropilaelaps mercedesae. The sequence goes on along the minus strand of MNPL01006974.1, from coordinate 53,500 downwards.
CTAAATTGATTTCCAAAAATTAAAACGAAATTGATTACCCGCGGCCACGCAACATCTTACGATTACTTGAAGTCACCTATAAGGTCACCGTGCCCACCGTTGGTTGCTCCCAAACCTGGAGCAGCATGTTTATCTGTTCACATTTAGCCTCGTAAGGCAGAGTTGGTGTTCGACCCGTACTGAGTGACATTGTCTGCCGCTACGAGTATCGCCACGGATTTGCAGTGGTGCCGTCTTTAACACTCGGGCCAACTTGAATTGTATCTCCAAAAACCTTATGATTCTGCCAAGATCTTTAACATTGTTTTCCCCAAAGTATTTCGCGCTAGACAGTAGTCCATTGGTTGTTCCTTTGGATTCTCGATAAGAACATGACTGCATTTACCAATCTAGATATTTTTTTAAAGCTGACCACCAGCCAGCATTTAACGTCCACGGTAGCCGTTTTTGCATTGCTTCGTAAGACGGACCCCATATAAATGTAAATACGCACCGGCGGGGATCGAACCCGTGCACCTACGCGTTTCCTCCAGTCGCAAGACACATACGAATGCACCAAGCCACCGACCTCGACCATCGAGCACTTACCAATCTAAAGGCGCCTGGGGGACCCTGTAATTTTAATTAGTGCCGTGTACTGAGTATTTGTTTTACCGGTCGAGACATGCTACATCATTGGCTTTTGCTTTAACAAAAATGGTATCATGTGCGCGGAACAAAAATAAACATTTGTCTCTATTTCTCGCTATAACGAGGACATGGTACGGTGGATAAAGAGGGACTGTGGGCAATAATTGGGATATAGTTCCTTCTGTGGGATATAATTTCTTAAATATTTCTATAATCGAAGCTGTCTTGGCAAGTTTGCACAATACCAAGCAAAGCCAGAGAATTATCCAGTTAAGAGTAGACCTCCTGCTTGGAATCACTTTTGTTTGTACATCTCGAACTAATAGGCAAAAAAACTGACAAAAGTGATTAGGTGTCACGGAGCGAGCTCGCATGTTCTACGACATAAACCTGCGAAAGGAAGAAAACCTTTTATTATTTGAGGATGGCTAGTGCAAAAGCAAAAGAGCGCTTAAGAGAGAAATTGGAACATATAAGGGTAGTTAAAAGGTTTTAACCGGTTTATGATAACGAACGGGTTTGGAAAAATGTACGCGAATGCAGTTGTGATTGCCAAAGAGCGATTGATTTGTCCAAGAAACATTGTGGTCGTCTGAAAAACGACTGGTTTCAATGATACGTAGGGGATGGTAGCCCGATATGCCAAGCAATACTAATTCATTTGTACATATTTCTTGAAGAAAGGATTTAGTGCTTCAAATTGTTGGGTGAGGGAAGCATAAGCAGCGTCGTCGTATAAGAGCAAATTAGGGTTGCTAGTGAGACAATGAGGAACGTGTCTCGCAACCGATACTATTAATGTTCGAAAGACATCAATAAGTTAACTAAAGGAGGAGCAAAGGAGATGTAGAGAAACTAAGTGAAGGGAAAAAGCTCGTTGAAACTATATAGAGAACGCAAAACAACTTTTGCTGATAATGCGGTGCATGATTAAAGTGCTTCTGTACTTGTCGCTGTACTTGTCGAAGCAGCTATGGCGCGCTCAAACGGGAGCAAGGCCAAGTGTAACATGTGAATACTTTAAGGTTGAGGAGAGGGCCGAATATATTTTACTAAGGCATGATATATAAGATGATCGAACGATCTGTTTAAAGGATATATTGAAATCACAGAAGGACCAGTATCGAAATAAATGCGGAAATTCGCCACTTGGACACATTAAGTTGCCTGGTGACTGTCGAGAATCAAAATTTTATGTATAATTAAGGATGTAAATCAAGTAGCAAAAAGGACACACAACTGCGCACGTAGGGATAGAGTGCAATATTAGTGAATAACATAATGAATACACAAATCTAACTAATCACAATAGTGACAGTTGGTGAAATTATCTAAAGTCATACTAAGCTACGTGGTGTGGCCAGATAACGCAAATGTTATTTTTGCACCAGTTCAATTTAATGCAGTTTATCATAATATTCTTGAAAAGTGAAAAAATTGGGAGATTTATATGCCTAAAAAATACAACTGAAAAGAAAGAGCAACGTTTAGTATGAGCAAAGATAAGAATGGCAATGCTTTGCCAAATATATCTATTAATTGCAAACAACTTATTGCAAATTCAAATGATCGGCTACGTTTTTCCTGTATGCTACTAAACGACTTTGCAATAAGGATAACACGGGTGTAGTGCCTTTGAAGTACGTCTTGCAACGTAGTGAAACCTATGATAACTCGAGAAATCCTCTAAAATGCTTCCAATCAAGAAGTACTATCGCAATAAAACCTTAAAAATATATAGGAGTTATTGTTTATACCCTTAGTACTTTTCAATAATATTGCAAGATAGATAAACTCAGGCATTTTAATTGAAGTGATCTACTAAGACTTTGAGAACGCATATGAAGCAATCTTTCACAGTCTACTAATTCAAACAGTATATGGTACGTGCCCTAAAGAGCCAAATAATATAAATGACGACATAATTTAGTCTATGTCTGATCTTCTGAACGCTCTCAGTGACGTTTTTCCGAGGTCGGAGGTATTAACTATATATTTCGAAATAATTAGTAATATTTTGTATTCAGTATTTTGTCGTTTTCATTACCTTTTCGAGCAGAACCACCAGTCCAGCTGTCCGTATCACAAGAAGACTTGTCCACTTTGTCAGGAAGAGTGTCTCTCCAAGGACTTGTTCGACCACCTGGGCTCGAAATGCGCTAAACGGCCTCTGAGCTGCCCATTGTGCAACTTTAATTTCCACAGGTAACTAACGATTAACTCCTTGATATGTACTAATTTAATATTTCATTTGTTTTTTACGTTACATTTTATGCCATAGTTTTATTGGGATACTTTAATTTGCTTCCGACATTGGTATCAGGCTAGTAATTACATGAGCGATTGTTAGTCAAATTGCCTGAATTCCTCAACCTCAAGCTAAGATCATAGTGAATATGGCCACTGGCATTACGTCGCTTAACTTGTACTTCCAACGATGCCCATACTCAAGTTTTTTTGTAAGTGTTTGCTACACTAGAGCTTCATTGCAGCTGTTCTATATTTCTCATTGGCGCATATATTCACGTTTCTGCTTATTAAGTCTCATTTAGGAGTTTGAAAAAGTCCGCTCACGAGAAAACGAGAAGAAAGAGCAAGAGCAGGTTGTCAGATGTCTAAATATTTTCCTTTCAGAGAACTTTTGGAAGAGCATATGAACGAATGTCCGATGCGAAAGATTGACTGTGAATACTGCCATGTTAAGGATGTTCTTGCTAGGGACGTAAGTAAATATTTTTCATAGAATTCTGAATAGTTCAGTGTATGACGTAATGCGTACGCTCTAACTGAACATCCCTTCTAAGTGGTTATTGTCATTTCAAGACTGCAAATAAGGCGAATTCTAATAAAAATATATTTATAACCTTTTAGATGCCATCTCATCTGGATGGATGCCAGCTCAGGCCTTGGTCGTGCACGTTAGCCGAATTCGGATGCCCCTTTAGAGGAACCTGCAAGGAGCTGCTCGAACATCTCACATTTGAAGATCACGTTAGTCACCACTTCATATACACACTTTATACGCCTCATACATATAATATGTACTTGCTTGATATCCTATACTATGTAATCAATTTAATAGTATTTAGGTACATCATTAGTATATCATTTGTGTCAAGACCTTGTAACGCTTGCTAGGCGTAAAAATATATCTGAAGCTGATTCATTTTCTGGTCATACTGGCTGCAATATTGTTTATACGGTGATATTTGCCGCAAACAAAATGCCGTACAAGATTTTAAAGAAAATGAAAGAGCTCTAGCAAAAGGCACAAAATGACCCCATCGCTCATGTAGGAAGACTTGATGTTACTTCTAGTTGTTGCATTCGTTTGTTCGTCAGATCCTTCGCAGCAACTTCGTTAATGAATTTTAAATAGAAGAAAAAATTCTGGCGAACAACTACAGGTTCGAACACCGAAATTTGTCAAAGGTCGTACTGTTTTCCCTCATGAGTCTTCGTGACTTCTACTTTTGACGTGTTGGTATGAAGCTTTACGTTCTCGCTCTAGCGTGCTAGAAAGATTATCTTTTTAGGGTAGTGTATGGTCTGACGAAAGGTTTGTGCTCAGAAACTCCATAACTTATATATGAATAGAGGCATGCGAAGTAAAGACGCCGACAATCTGCTGCGTCCAGCCTGCTGAATACAACTTTTCTCGGGGCCTTGTCAAACGCCGACTTTAAATCGACAAGATCGCATATAATGGAGAAAGCTTTTCCATACAGTCTGCTCTGGCCGTGCAAAATGGAGAAGATCGTATGTTCATAGCGCCAACATAGCCTCAATGTAGTGTTAGGTGCCCGTCGAGCTCGGTTGCTCAGTGCATTCGCGTGCACATTACGACTGGAGAAGACACGCTGTGCGCGGATTCATTCCCCGCCGTTGCACATTTACACTTTGGGGTCCGTCTTACGAAGCAATTTAAAAAGCGGTACGGTAGATGTTACATGTTGGCTGATTGTCATCCTAAAAATGCTAAAATACTAGCTAGGAAAAAAATTATAAAAAAATATTAAGGTTTCGCAGGTTTTGGAAAGTCTGATTATTTCAGCCGACGCATTCCATAGGCATCATAAAAAGCTCTCCACGATGTAGGTAACGAACACGAACCACTCGTTCTTCTCTCTCACCATATTTCTAACAGAATATACTGACTCCACAATAGTGAGAGAGTTGAAACTATATAACAATAAAGTTTCGCGTGTCGAGTTTTAAAGCGTACCCCGTTATCTATATAATAAATGTCGTAGGGACATAAACTTGCTTGTATAACACTTTTCAGCATGTGCAGAGCAAATCATATGTAACATCTCATTGTCATAGAAAGAGCTGTAAAGCAAGAAATTCTTTTGCGGTAATGCCACCTGACTTACTGCGAAGCGCTTAACAACTTAGATACCTAACCATAGGATTTAAAATCTTTTTCATTTAATATTGCAGGTTACGCTAATTAATCAGAGGTTCCGGGATATCGCCATGACAAACCGTGATCAACAGGAGGAGATTGCGCACTTGAATGTACAATTAGATCAATTAACCAATATTGTTAAGGTAAGCGCAGTATCTATTAACTTAGTATAAGCATTACTTTACTATCTTCCTTCTTTTTCGATAAGTGATAAAACCAATATCAAAGGATTTATCAGATATTGTCACAAACTATGCATTGAGTGATCAAAATGTACTTATTTTGTGAACATGAATCAATCATAAACTTCAACAATAAATTTTCAGTTTAATTTTTGGTAATTTAAAAAAACAAGTAGAATGTGTATGAAGCTACACGTAGTAGACGGACATAAAACTAGATGCCTATTTGTTTATGTTAATAATCCCCATACTATAAATTTTAAATAAATTTTTTTTTTTTATAAATAAATTTTTTTTTTTTAAATAATTTTTTTTTTTTTTTAAATAATTTTTTTTTTTTTTAAATAAATATACTACCTTATTTACGCAAAGTTAAGTATTCTAGAGATATTTTTTTAGATCTTTTTATGAATCAATCTAAATAGAATATCTGAACAATTAATGCTGAGTTTCTATGACTTGTTGATCCTTTTCAGGATGGGAATCGTCGAGTAGCGACGGCGCTAAGATCGATCGCGTGTGCGTTGAACACGCACAAGGAAGAGAATCGTAGGTTAAAGGAAAGGCTCGATGAAATGATTCTGATTATTGGGCGCAATACTCAACAACTACATCAGCAGGCCTCACGCAGGGTAAGCGTACATTATAAATGCACTCTATTATCTCGGTCTCTTCAAAGCGTGGACCAATTTAGCTCGAATCTACCTCATGACATAACAAATCATGAATCCAAGGTAAGCCTTTTAATTTTGGCCCTGTGCGGAAACATCGCCTCAAAAATCGACCAAATTACGGAAGCTCAATCGTTTTAACCACCTACAAATTCTCCTCGATCACCCTCGTATGAAACCCAACATAATAACTTCAACCCTTTCATTTTTATCAAATGACAAATATCCCAACAATACTCGACCCGTCTTAACCATTAGTTCTCGAAAACCTCCTTAAATCGAGAGCATTTAAATCAAGAAAATTCAACCGTTTTTCTTTTTTTATTAATTTAAACGAAAACCAATTAATTAGACCCATAACTTTAAGAAGCCTTTTCAGTCTTTAAAATGAATTATTTGTCAACATTGTTCGCTATACGACAAGAAACACTTTTAGACTCGAATAAAAACGTATTGAATGGTTTAAATCTAAAAAATTAAACTGCTTTAAAATTAGCCTGCTGAGACAAAGTGTGATGATCTGTGATTATTCGTATGGCACTTAAAACTACTTTAAACATTAAATATTTCAACACCAAGTCATCCAAGGCAAAAAAAATTGAATTGTTTCTAACTGGATATGACAAGGTCTATCCCTTCGTCAAATTCCCAGAAATCGTCGAGCATTGTCGTGATACGCAGCCACGTAAACACATATTTATCTTTAATAATATCCTACGGTAGATGAAAAGCCGAAAAGGTAACATTTAACGAATTTTTCTACTTGATGCGAAAACATTGGCTTTGGCGGAAGGTTACCTAGTCAACACACACCCGATTAATATCAATGTCGACACTGTTCTTATCAGCTGTGTTTTAATGTTCTTGCTCTTGACATTACTCTAAGGATGGTCGACATCCGTGCTACGTGGAGGTCACGACGTCCCGCCCTTCTTCAGGAGCCGAGCGAGGTGATCACAGAGGCTACCACAAGAACTGACAAATAAGATGGCAATAAGTGTATTCTGAAAAGGGAGCTGAATTAGACAAGAGGGGCACACGCAGATGGCAGGGAAACGTAGCTAGGGCAGCAACAAAACCTTCAGTACTGCGATCACCATCACCACAACGATTATGACGACGACAACAGTAACAACAATAACAGCAACGGCAACAACAACAGTGGCAATATCAACATCATTATCACCAACATCATCATTATCAACAACAACAGCGACAGTAACAATGACACGAGACTACCAGAAGGCTTGGCAGGTGATTTCCAGGGGGATTAAATATACAGAAGATCGGTCAAAATACCGGCACTTTCCTTGCTTGAGCATAAGACTGTGGAATTGTTGTTATCTGATATCAGCTAAATATCGGTCATCTCTCAGTGATCGTTGATAAGCTTACAACGTATTAGATTCTAGCAGATGACTACTCTCTTAAAATATATCACGACTTAGCGCAACTTGACAACGAGCTGAACAACAAGAGACAAAAAATAGCGTTACCATCTTAGCATATGAAATAGCAGATTGATGTGATTTTACAACATACAAACGGGCTTGGATAGACTAATAAAGTCATTTTCTTTTTTAACAAACCGAGCGAAACTTGGTAGTAGCAACATAATTTTACATTATTATTATTATTATAAAAACTTCTACGATTATCGACACAATTTTAAAATTTTTATAAAGCAAGTGACCCGAACACTCATTTGGTACGAGCAGGACAGTAAGGGGTACATTGCTGTTATTGCTGCTGATCATGGAATAATTGGTAAAAAGTAAAACAACACAAAATATTGAATAAGAAATAACTAAAAAGAAGATGTGATGCGTGTGCTACTGTTGTTGTTCTTGGCTATGTGGTTTGTCACTTACTCTCATTGTACTTTTTTGACTGCCACGCTCACCGCTACTCTGTCTCCGCCCTTGTCCCTACTCATACACTCGTTGTCACCACTACAACTCAATTATAGCTATGAAATTAACATTAATAACGTTAATAGGAGAAAAATAATTTTCAACTCATAACAAAATCTACTGCCAGAATGTAGAATAAAAATAAAAAAGTACTGAAATTCGAAATTCTACAGAAGTTACAGAAGCAAAAACAAAAACTAGTATTCAATCAAAGGCCCAATAGGCGCGGCATCGAAGGCAGAATAATGAAAATAATACATTTATCAGTCACTAAAGTTTTTAACGATAGCCATACGTAATCAATTATTATTGAAATTTATAGACCGAGAAAATCTCATGGTCAGACAAGGCTAGCAGATTTACCGAATTACGGTAGGACACGATAATTTTCTCTTCATTCTAACAGGTCCCTAAGGCAAGCATCGCTCGTACCGACAAAGCTCATAGAAATTGTGTCGACAAATTTTTAGTACGGCTAGAATCTTTTAAAGTAACCGCCCATCCGGCTACAAAGGGGACCACTTCAATTCTCAAACCTCTTCCGAATATAAGCGGGTTTTAATCAATTTAACGCACTTCTGGCCTCTATGCGTTTAATTACACATACTCATATTACGGTGCTTTATTCGGTCAATATTCATTTTCTATTATTCTAGTTAATGATATTTAGAGTATGGCTATGCTACATTCTTTTTCCACTTATCGATCACGTAGTTATGATGAGGCTAAGAATTCTGAGATGCGCTGGTGTTAAACTTAAACGAATTCAGGTAAACTGATTCATATTTGAAAATATACTAGTAGGGTATCGAACGCGAATTCTAGGGATGATGACTCAGCGTCCTGCCCAAAGAGTTTGTTCAAACATCTGCTATTTATTAGTTAGGTGTCCTTAGGAGAAATTAATATGTGAACATTATACGATTGTTTCACTTGGTCTTAAATATATCAGTCGTGATGAGCATTGCTAATTGATAAAAACTCACTACTGGAGTAGCTTACTTCTGCAGCAGTTCTTTTAAGTGATATGGCCTAGAGGCCTGTTTGAAGAACGCGAACGTTTTTCAAGCAGTCGTTAGCTCAAGCTTTGTGACAATTAGGTTAGTTTGCATAGCTACTGAATCAATTAAGAGGAATATACCTTCTAGTCTCTGAGAAGCCATTGCCAATTATAGGAAAAAACTAATGGGGAAGCATTAGCGTCGGGCTAATATAGCCATGATTTAATCAATAAATATGACAAAATCGCTGGGATCACCGTTTACCGATTGAATCACCACTTGTCGAAGCGTGTTTTGGAAAAATTAAGCACATGGACAGAATACCTTTTGGTTAGAGAAAGGGTTACAGGTATGCGAATTTTGTCTAAACACGTGCAAATCCCCGATTACTGACCTGTAGCTGCAAAAAGCAATATGTTGCTGTAACAAAAGCACATCTGTTCACATATGTTGAAACTAATAATATTGTATCACTACGCCAATTAGGCTATGACCAGATAACCGTTAAGATGCAAAGCCAATTGTCGGGCAACCATTGTAAAGACATATTTATTCAATTGTTGGTTTCTGGTGTATGCAACCATTGCATAAATAAAGAATTACTAGATTAATGAAACGAATTTTCGTTTCATAAAGAAATTCATCGATTAGATGAAATTCAATAAGAGTTACTTAAGATGTCAACAATTAGTTATACTTCCTGAATCTAAAATGTAGGAAAAACAACCAGTTTATTATGCTTTTATTGTAGTCTTACTTACCTGTCAAGACAATATTGGTCTATCAAATCTATTACACCAGAGAATAATGACGGTTACTGCTAATGTTAACATCTCAGGTGTACTAATATGCCTTCATGGCAAACTCATCATTTGAATCGATTAAGAAATCAATTCGTCGAAAAAGAAACACTTGTCCTGAGTACCCTTGAGGCAACAGTATCTGTATACTTTAATAGCCATAAATTGCTATGGGTTTTACAGTGACTTTTGGTTTAAAGGAATTTACGAATAATTAACGTTGTCCACAAAGGCTGCGTTCGGTTTTAAGGGTTCAGGCGCACATTGGGATAGCACATTAAGCACTATGACTCCTGGAAAAGAAGCTTTATTGAATTATTATCACCGAAGTAATAGATCTGCATCTTCCTTTATAATACCAGCTTCGTACTGTTTGAGATCATTTTTGTTATTGCTCGTTTTTTACATACGTGAATAACACACATATATAAAGGATTGCTTTGTGGCTCGAGCTGGATGCCATACGGAGACTTAAGTCCTAAGATAATACGATATTTATAAACCATCTAAATGACTAATTGGATGCATTAGCTACACAAGTCAAGTTTATAGGTACAACCCGCTTTTTACTTGAGAAATGAGCTAATTCGGCAAGTTATAGTTATGATTTAATTGTCGGAGCTCAGCAATACAACACACCTTGCAATACAGTTATCAAAGTCTCAATGAAGGCTAGAATACTGGACAAGGTTTAGACAATGATGAGGTAAGGAGACAGCCCAGCGCATTAACCAATTTGGGATCGGAGCTACCAGAGGTGACATCACTGGCCCTATGCAGAACAACCAATGCTCTAATCCTGGGCAGTAACGAGATATGTAGATGAAGTACACGTATTAACGTGAGAGGCGTAAGGCAAACCGCGGTTGAGTGGTGTTACATACGTGAAAACGTGAATGCAAGGACGTGGAAAAACAAAAACTGTCACGTCGCGCGTGACCTCAAGAGTGAACCCCATTAACTCAGCAACCATACCGTTACAAGAGATACTATCGAATGAGATGTCAATGCAAACACTGCTATGTGGTAGAACAAAGGACATCGTTCAGAATAATGAGATTAAAATTGTCTATGTGATGACCGAAGGAATGATAGGCTAGGGGAAGGAGCAAGACGCGAAATATCGCGTAAGCGAGAAAACAGACGTACAAGGGTAGAGAGTGTCAATTGGATAAAGCTATAGCAAGATGTACGAAGAAATATATGTGTTGAACTGAAAAAAATTAGACAAAACAGAGCTGCTGGTCTTCTAGGCCAATTAAAGTGCGGATAATGTTAGTGAGCTCGACATAGCAGTGCTCTTGAAGGATTAGGGCCGCGAAGTTGCACCATTGCAAAGAAAAATTCTGCAAGCTGTCGACTCACTGTTTGTTTGTAAATAAAGATATACGAGTTGTTACCATGGCATAAGTATCCTATCATGATTTAACAAATCGCTATGACATATTAGTTCGATTTTCAAATGCTTTTTAATTCTGTTACTATATCAACATCCGGGTTACATCGGAATCAACCAGCAAACTCAACTTTTAGTGCTAGTACGTGTACTTAATTGCCTATTCTGCTGCTTGCTGCCTTTAAGTATGACTAAAGTCTTATTTTATCAACTACTCTCAACTACTTGGTAAAAGTAAGCAATCATTCCTTCACGTGCTCCTCTGCTATTAATCATTTCGTGCTGTCATTTCTTTTGTTTGATATGACCCAGCGGCTACTCAAAAGTCACAAGAGACAACAGTTGGATAAAAGTAATATAATACGGGTAAAGCCTTAACATTCTAAGTTAATATATCAGCAAAAATAATAATAATAATAATAATAATAAAATAACTTATCGAGTTCAAGTATGGCACAACGGCGTACGTATATCATGATCTCGAGTCATCTCGAGGAGAGACGTCGCACAAATTCGTATTAGATTAAGAACATAAATTTGGAACTAGATTCAGAACATAAATTTGTAATTAATTCGAAACATATTTTTATCGGAGGTCTACTATTGGTCCACAAATTATATATAATCGTATTTCCGCGTTAATCTTAAACATATCAAAAGGATTCATCCTGCTGGAAATTGTTTTCGCGGTTACTGCCATTGCTGCCGGATCAACCTGTTGCCCGATAACTTCTGAATACAGTTTATGGAAATACCAGTAGACAGGATCTCCATCGCTTGCCGTTGCTATGAGGCGCTATACTTACAAGATGCTATTTATTATGCTCATCTCCGCTAGGACTCTACTTCATGCATTTAAAATATAGGTAAATAACTGTGACGTAAAAAAATCAAACCTAGGTGTTTGGAGTCTACTCAATAGTTTTATTTGTAAATAATAATTGTCTATACATAAGGTCGAATAATACTGCGATATAATATATGATACAACTTACACTTTTTTGTCACACTGTCGATCCATTAACAATTTTTTCACCCTTATCAATGGATTGTTGGAGGCAATTAAAGGGCGTCATAGTAACGCTACCCATATAGGTGATAACTGGTTTCATTCAAAACGATGCACCAGTTGGTTTTATTTGCAAATCAACCTAAAACTGGCTTTTTGGGGCAGTTAAACTTTTTTACAGATTTCGATGAAAAATTCAACTAACCCTATTATATAGTTTTTTTATAAATTTCGCGCTCCGCGGTACGCAGGCCGGGGGATATATGATACCCCTCTTTATTTTAATATAGGAGAACGTAAACTAAATTGTTGCATTTGGGTTAAGGAAGATCCTCACGTCGTTACATTCGCCATACATAATAGCTAGAAAAATCATTTGGTGTCTAAAAAATAATTAGACACCAGTTTAATCCCGAGTCAATAAATGACGAGCATTGTTACAAAACGATGGCTCATCTTCTTCGGCCGCATCTGAGCAACGTCGATATAAATATGGTCTAATTCCAGAGAGGCAATTTCCACATGCCACACATTCGGTGACGCATTTGAACTTCGAGAAAAATAGTTTCGGTCCGGACTTCTCCCAAATGGGGTATTTATTAGCCTCCATGATCTTGCGATTTAAGGTCGATAGCCATACCTGAGAAGGTGATTTAAAAGCCTAGGAATGCGTTAGGAATTCTGTCACTATGGATTTCATTTTTAAATTAATTTATTGTGCCTCTCATATAAACCGAAGGCCGGTTTTATTATATAAATCATAGCGTTTCACTATTACTGGTAATAATCATATTTTTTTTTATTATTAATATTTTTATCACATTTTATAATATGTTGACTTCTCGTTAACCTTATGTTGTCAATTAACGATTAATAATGTAATTAAAATTGTACATAAGTGCGTGAATGTACCTATATAAATACACTGTGAATATAATGGTGCTTAAAATCTCTATTTCGTTTGCGTTTCTTGTTGCCGATGTTATTGTGGCAGTCATCTCTATTTGCGCTGGCGTACCGAGCGCTGTTGTTTTCACCGTCTGCGCTTGGCTACAGGAACCGCTGCAGCTTCTTTCTTCTTCAGACCGGGGTGCTTTTTCTCACGGTTCAGTGTGAGAGGAGCATCACACAATTTAGATTTTGGGAAAATATAAGCTGAAATATTTAGTGATCAGCTTCGATGCCACAACAGTGCTAGCGTCTCTGTAATGTACACCTCTCAATGCAAAAAAGAATACGGCTAGAAACAAATTAAAAGCTCCACTGCCGATTCTGCTTTAGCAGCGACGAATTCTTGCCACCTACACTGCGTCACTTCAGAAGGCACAAACAAGCGGGATCGTATAAACGACGAGTCTGATAGGGCGGTCGTGGTACACATCGGTGGGGCATCTAATTTGACTGTTATCATTTGGAAATTTTCACACTTCGATATTTATTTAGGGGAGTACTGTAAAAGATAATTTAGCGGTCTCTAGATACAGTTTTTGTGATATATGTTTTGAAACGTGGTGTGAGAGTGCATTTCGGTGACTTCTATGAGTGCTTTCTATGGTTTTTTTCGGTGCATATTGCACGGATTAATTCAGTGTTTTTTACAACAGATTTTCGATGTTCATATTTCGAAAATTGCTGTAGGATCTAATTTAGTAATTTATACGTGTAGTTTTCGTTATCCACATACCGGGTATGTTGATGGGAAATCATTTAATGATTTTTACGTGTGATTTATATGTCATAGGGTATTGTAGACAAAGGACGGTTATCTTCTACGTGCGATTTTCAATGGTCATGTTATGTCAATGTTATGAGGTACGAGTCTACGAGATGTAGTTTAATGATTTTTATGTGCAATATAGGTTTTATGTTTGGGGGTGTACTGTGGGGAACATTTTAATAAACTTATGTGTTTTTTATGCTCATGTTTCATGTTATGTTGTTGGGTATAGTTTACTTTTTATATAATATAGTTTAATGATTGTGGCTTTTGGAAATCATGTTCGGGAATGTGCTATGGGAGATATTTTAGCGGCTTTTACTAGCAATTTTTAAGATCCATATGGAGAAAAAGCGCTGTGGAGGCAACTCAATAGTTTTACGTATAATTTCAGGCTTGTTTCAAGAACTGCCTTAAAGCATAATTTGGTCATTTTTACGTGAAATTTTCGACATCCATGTTTTCTATATATGTTTTAATTATTTCCACGTACGGTTTTCGATGTCGATATTTAGAGTAATGCAGGGGAGTATTTTAGTGATTTCTATGTGCGACTATCGATTTCATGTTTCAAGGTGTATCGTGGGGAATATTTTGGTGCTTTCTGCAGAGGGTCTGTGAGGTATCGGTATTTTGGGTGCGCTGTGGAAGCTAATTTGGCGGCCTTTGCGTTCAGTTTTCAACCCTCAGGTTTATTCCCGATATCCAGTGTGCTCTCACGCAACATTTTTTCTGTGTATAATGTTCGACGCCTTTATTTGAAATTGTGTTGCGGGAGTATTTACGTACGATATTCGCAGCTCGTGTTTAGCTACGTTCACGTACATGTTAATTTGGTAATTTCTACGTGCAATTTTTGATATTCATGTTTCGGGGTCTGTTGTAAAGAAGGTTTTTTTAATGCTTGAGTACGGTTTTTGATTTAACTTGGTTTGAGTAACGCTATCTAGTATTTTAGTGATTTCTAGTCTATATGCGAAGGTTTATGACCATATTTAGGGTTTGTATAAGAAGTAGTTACGCGCTGCAAATTTCGACGTTGGCGTTTAGTTGTCTGCTGTGGGGTATAGTTTGGTGATTTCTTTGTGTGTGTTTTTTGATGTGCACGCTTAGGGTGTGCTTTACAAGATCGTTCTTCGCGACTTCTACATGCGGAAACAGTTCCCTAACTTCTTAGAGTGTGGTTCTCAATGTCAATATTTCAGGGTGTAGTATGGGGCATATTGTAATGAGTTTTTACGTGCGCTTTTCGCTGCATCAAGTCTAGCTGCGTGTGTGCACTATTGGCTTTAATTTACATGGTGATAACTTGATGTACGCTGGAACGTTAATTGTTTTTTAAGCTTTTTCAAACTTTTTTGAGTCGTGTTCTTCGACTTTAGGCGAAACCAGTATGTCCGAAAGATCTTTAGAAATTGTCGTCGTGCTTTTGTTAACGCGTACCCACAAGGGATGTATCATACACAAGATTTTAGATTGAACGTGTCAGCATCCTTTATTTTTCTGGGAACTTAGCTACCCCATATTAAATGGTAACGAATGCTCGCTTATAAGATAAACCTTTTCAGATATGATTTTTGTTGTACAACTACGACATTGCAGCGACAATAGTGAATGATCCACGATTCTGATTACAGTAGCTTGCAAGCATCAAGTTCGTTCCCTCATCAGCATTCCAGATATTTTCTATTTCAAATGAAAAGACTCTGTTTTTCTATTGGTTTGCTATTCTCGCTCTTTCTGCGGCGCGAATGTGTTTCATTTGTTAGCTCTGCATCTTCCTCTCTTCAGCCAATTTAATGCTTTTGGACGCCTAACTGTGTGCGTGCGTCTGTATTGGTATGTGTATCTGTGTTATATGAATCAGAGCTAGATAGCTATCTGTCGTTCTGTGTGCTCTTCAAGCAGGCAGCCTCGCTTGCTATACAATTATAAAGGCTGAAAAGAGCTCCTTAGTTGTTGCTTCTTAAATTTACTCTATAATATATCGGTGTGCCAATCGCCTGGTGCCTGCTTACCGTACACAGACAACTACTGCCGCTACGCCGTTGACGTTATCGATGTCATCATTTAACTGCGCTGTACAACGCTTTGTACACAGTTCCATCCATCCGTCAGTTCGGCCGCCAATCATGGAACCAACTCAATCCCGACTTTAGAGTTGTAGCCCGTATGCTTTGCAACACTTCAAGTTAGCAGCATCGAAGCGTAAGAATCCTGCACTGATGCTTAGCTTATATATCTGGCTTCCTTTGGCTAGCAGCGGTTGAACCCTTGAAAGTGTGTGTGTGTGTGTGTGAGAGACAGGGAGAGCAGAGTTATATCCTTGAGTCAAACTACCGACGAACCGAGCGGTCTGGCCTCAGATTCAGGTACAGGAGACGTAATAACAGCCGCCATGAGCTAGTCCCTGTCTAACTTTGTCCTCAATGCGACACAGCAACGGCAAGAACACGACGACAAGATGTCGGTGCCAATGTCGACTTTGTCGCCTCGTTTGGCGTGTTCCCTCTGGCAATGTGTACTCAATGAGGCTTTAGTACATCGTCCTTTGAGAAAAGCTGTGAAATTACCCTCATTGTAGCGTTGCTACCATTGATCAATGCCGTACAATCCTCGCTGCTTCCCATATCCGGTCCGGTTTGCTTTATTTGTCCCCAACATATTACCTTCCGACGAAGATAATATGTTGGGGAGTTCACCGCTCTTAAAGCTAACTAGTGAGAAGGTTCATGCCGTATAGAAATTGCTAAGACCGCAGAGACACACAAAGGGACATCGCTGGCATGGGAAGAAAGAGGCGATTACAAAACATATAGACAAAAGCAAAGATGTAATAAGGTCGAACGAAAAAGGGTATCTTTTAATTCATTAACTGTAGGCAGAATAGTCGAAAGATAAGCTGTGAGTCTGATTAATGCAAATTGCAAGGCAGGAAAATAAAGTATTATCAGCATTTTAAAAGGTTGGAGTATGTGCCTACCAGTGTCATCTGTATCCGATATTTTTTATGTAATTTGGCACCATCCGATGAAATTTTACATCACTTAATGAAATTTAGCACCACCCGATGTTATTTGACATCTCCGATGTAATTTGACATTTCTGATGCCATTTGACACCACTCGATGAGATTTAACACCACAGAAAGTTACTGGTACGATTTATCTTGTCTTATATTTGTACCAGCGAACGCAGCGGACAAATACTCAAACGGGTCAATAGTTTGAAACCATGCATGTTTTATAGTCTCTTATTATGACCTATGTCATCGAATATGCGATTTCGTAACGCATTTAACGTTGAATCAAAATAAACTAAATATAATTTTGGTCATAAAATTCGTTACAAAAAATAGATGCAAATTGTATTGCTCCATTCTTGCTGACCAAGTTAAAGCTAGCGTTTTCAAGGAGAAGATAATAATCAGCGCAGTGGTGATAATGATTCCTTTCAGCAAATGCATCGCAAATTTGACAAGCCTGGTGTTCAAGGCCGGACATCAAATTTGTCAAAAGGCCTCATTTTGCAAAGCTCCGATTTGTATCATAAAAAGGTGCTAGTTAGCATCAGCCGTGACGATTAATGAGAGATGTTCAGTTACTACGATGTGAATGGTGGAGTAAGCAACCGGCATGAGTGTTTTTTAACCCCACAAGTCTAGAATGATTGTGTTCAACTAATTGTAAATAGCGGGCGTAGCTTAGTCCGAAAGCTGGAGCCTTTGCCTAGACTGCTAAACTGGGATCTTTCCGAACGGCTGTAGCACTGCTTAGATACCGTATTCAGAGCGTTTTCCTACGGTTTTAGCCAGAATATTGGCACAAAACAAGGCAATCAAACGTAACAATAAATGAAACTTAGGGCATCAGAACCAAAGATCGGTGGGTCATTGTAAATGGGTGATTTCGCTTTTGCCACCTGACGAGCTAACTAGTATTTAAGTACGACTAACGGGAAACGTTTTTCGAGAAACACGAGGTTAGGCGTGTGCGTAGCACTTTTTCGTAACGCAACGTATATCTATTAGGAGGACATAGGTTCCCTTACAAGAAATCAAGAAAATTTGACGGCTCTAGGCGTTATTTTATAGTGGAGGAGTAGTTTTTCAACGAGGAGGAGTTGATTTTCCATGCTTTACGCCAAGCTTTCCTTACCAGGTCACAAGGCCCTGTGCCCTCTGATATTTCGCTCGACTAAGAAAAATGTCTTTGGCATTTCAGCACTTGAACTTTCGTGTAAAGCACTACTGAGGGGTCTAAGGAGCGGACTCAAATAGGACCTTGCAGAAAAAAAATCTATGCGAACGGGAGCTGAAACGGACGCCATTATAATAAAAGAATTATCCAAACAATTCCGTTCCTTGGGGAGAGTGAGAGTACTTGGCGAGGGCCACGTGGTAGTCTTCAAATCTAATGACGGTATGAAGGTTAGTGGCGAAGCCGACAATGATTTAACCTCCATTTCACGCTGACTATTGCAGAGGTTATAGAAGGCGGGTACCGAATCATGAGTTCTGGGAAATTAGAAACTCATTACACGATCTCAGCCTTGAGGCTAAGACATGGTACAAGCATGCCTCGTTAATACGCCCCATTGAGGCAACGCTGTAAATCATAGTTGAAAGAGCACTGACGCTCTGTCGCAGAAATATGTGGAGTTGTCGGAGGTAATCCTGAAATGGAACATCAAGGTCAAGGTAGGAGAGATTAAAACATTTACAATCACCCTTCGGAAGATGACGGGTCATGAAAATTTTGATGCAATAAGCTCGAGAAGCTGCTAAAAACCAGGTTAGGGCAGCGGAGCGCAAGAAAAATAAGATAGCCATGTGTAGGATACTGACGGGCCGGAAGATCAAGGCGGAGAAGAGCGCGAGCGACACGGGCGAAAATGAAAAATAGGATACGGAGGAGCGCTCTATACAGCCTTGCAGGCTTCGATGTTACGGTCCGCACGCCTGCGAAGCGGAGTTTCTTGCTAAGTTACACTTAGGTATTTCCCTTACGAGAATATGGAGGAAGAAGGTGATGCTGATCTTTTTTAAAAACTAAAAAAAATAAAAATGGTCAGAAGAATTGATACAGTACTTGCCATGAAAGAAATGACCCTAAACAAAAAACGAGGAGTAAATCCTGGCTGACGATTTGTTCAATATTAAATTTTTATGTTTATTAATAAACCTAGGAGAAGGTAACGTAAGGTAATTACCACGGTGCAGTGTTCGCACATATGCATATTGTACGAAAAAATCCATCGTTCAAGCTAAATTAAAATAACACCTTAAGTTGTGTCAACTGGCTTATTATTCACACGCTTGCACCAAGTATCTCCCGAATTAACTATTCAATCCGTGGGCTCTGAATGAAGGTAAATGATATAGACGCTTTGTTTTGGTCACCTCGAAAGTAAGTGTCATTAGTTCTCTAGTTTTCCCTAAAGCATGCAAAATGTACCAGACCACAAGGACGAAGTAATTTAATGTATATTTTATCGTCTTTTTTGGAGTGCAAATCAGAATAGATTGTAGAAATAGCTCTGAAATACGACCTATCAAAAAAGCTGTACCTTTACAGGCTCAATAATTCGACATGATTCGTTTTGTAGTAGCGTTTGACCTCGCAATAATAGAAATTTAGGAATTCTGATTTGGAACTGAGATATACCTTGACTTGAAATTTTACAACAAAGCACTTAACGATTAAACCAACGATAAGCGAGAGCAACCTAAACATTTATGTTGGTCGAAATTATCGTTCGGTATCTCTATGATTCCGACGTCCCGTGCTAAATTTACCACGGGCATCGTCGCATTCTTTAGGGTATATTTAATGGATTGTTGATACAAACGCAAAGTTATACGCTTATGTATCGAAATCATCATATGATTAGTTGAGCACTAGAAACCGCAACAATATCACTGAAAATCAGTTTTTTATCACTTGCGTCGCCAGAGAGTTCGTACAGTTTTAGGTTATTACTCAAGTTTTATGACGTGAGTCGCCAGATTTTTTATGATTGGCAATTCTAGCAGTAATCGTAAGACTGTAGGTAAGACTAGAATTTAGACTAGAGATATAGGCCCTAGGATATCAGTCATTCTTAACAAACTGCATAAAATTAATAAGCGAATTATATTAAGTTTAATGGCGCTTTAATTGGCCGGAGATCGGACAGGAGCCGCGTAAATGTTCCAAGAACGTAAACACTATGACAAGTGATGCTACAGGTGCTCTGTAGAAGCCATAAAAGTAAAGACTGTCATGCAGAGATTAGTAGCTACACGCGCAAAGCCAGAGACCATACCCACAGTTTGATGACATACCTAATGTAATGGAATGACGTGCAGGCGAATGGGAAAAAATCATTAAGGTTTCGGTCAAAACGACTACCCATGTTGAAATCTATTCTAGTAAATCTCTATAGGTGATGAGAAGCATTAAACCACATTAAAAGAACGATAATGCAACAAAACGCTATCATATATCTGGTATTAAGGCCAAATGATAAAAAAAAATTAAACATATGTGATGGCTAGTCTACGACAAGATGAATGTCGCCGACTACTTTAACAAACAATGGTTTTCACTAAAGCCATGGGAAAAGGGGTAACGACTTTCAGAGGGTGAAAATGGTAAGGTACGAATATACTAATGCGATGTAATACATAAGGTGGGATGGAAATTTTTCTGTGCTTTTTCACATAATAGGGAACCATAACGCCCGCAGTGAAGCGCTTATTACTAATGATTCAAACACAGTAGTCATCGTCTGGAGCACTAATAGCATCTCGTCCAGAGGCATGGATGACTGTAGAAACCCCTAGATAATTAATGGCGACAAAGACCTACGTTATTTCATCGTGTGTTTTCAACCCCTCAACTCGCTACTACTTAAATTGTTGACTTAGGGATATACATTGGCTCAGTAAGCTAGTTTAGGCCTGGCTTACAGAAGAGATTGTTCCCGAGGCAAGTAAATTGTTAATCTTTCTCAGATCCTTTAAGGCTTTATGGGTTCGGCCTTACGAAGTAATGCAAGAAGCGCTGCCGTGGACGTTAAATGTTGGCTGATGGTTAGTCCTAAAGGTATAAAGCTCCTTTAAGGTATTTGAACGTGACTGTGCGTCGTCGCTGTTTTCTGCAAACAACACTTACAGTAGATATTAGTTGTCATCAACTACCACACGCGAAATGCTTCAAACATGTAGATCGTTAACCTGTGCTGCTCCGCTCAAAACCAGAATGATCATAAATAAGCTTCACGGGCTGATGACGAAACTGTGCCCTAATTTATAGAAAATACCTTGCAATTATCCAAAAGCAAATGCATTGTATTGTAAAACACGTTAAACTGAACTATGCATATGAATTTAATGACGATAACATTTTCGCAGACGTCGCCACTGGAGATGTTAGAGCTTAAAGTTCGGTGATCTTTATTTTAGCCATTACGCCAAATCAGCACTGTTGGTCGAATCAGCATTAATTTCAATCAATATCTTTTTTTAATGTTTCATTGCACACAGCACACGTGCGTATATAAGACCACGTTATCGATTGTGCCTTTCAAGCTATGTAGTATGCTCCAGATAGGATACGGATCAAAAAAGCGCATCAGTTTGCTTCAGAATGTATAAAATGAGTTTAGAAAGGGTTTGTGCTTTAAATGCTCCCTGGGCAGAAAAGGAGCAAGCTTCCACATTGCACCACTCCTACAAGCTTATGCTTCGATGCTATAAGATTGGGTGCACATGAGAAAACATTCACTGATTCACATGATATTCCTTACATGAGCTGTAGTTTCTCAGTTGATTGAAGAACGTGTACAAGACATGGATTTCACTGAAACTCCTTTAAGGGTTTTTTCGACCGTTTGAGCTTTCTTCCACTTCCATGGCAGCACTAGCTGCGTGCGTCTTGCAGATCAAGAAAATTGGCCTATATGATTAATGTAGGGTAGTTGTAACATTATGCTTGATCGAGTGCTTTATGCACTTTTTAAAAAATAATTTGACAAAATAAAAGTGGGTCTCTTGAGGAGACTGTTAACCTCGCCGTACTTCGCAAGATCGCAGAAACCGTTGCAGTGTCTTGCAGTAGAGGAGCAATATCTGATCGCTTCGAGATCCGTTTAAAAATTATATACTCAAATCTTGTGGTTGCTCGCATGTAAACCAATAGCAGACGGTCGTCGAATCGGTACAGTTGAAGTGATTCATCTTTTACGTAATCCGTTTCAATATTGGGATATTAGCCTTACAAAAAGGAAGGCTGTCACTATCCCCAGGCGAGGCGGAATAAAAGCTTGACGAGATTTGCACATCACTAGTGCAAAGGAACACCTGCCATTATAGCGTACCATTTGCAGATAAACGATAAATTCAGTTGCGTCGTCAAAAATGTGCAAGTATGACTCGCCTTGCACATAAGCGAAAAATATTGACGAAAAATAAATAAATCTGACAGGTCATTTAACTAGGACACCCACTTTTTAATGGTTTCTAATAGCAAGACCTGAGTGACTGGCTCATTCCACTCAGTACCTAAACGAGATCAAAAGAGTTGGATGAGCCACTTGCCGCAAATTGCGTAGGGAGGCGATCATCCTATCGGGTTGAATATAGGTACCACGTCTTTAACGTGGTAACTGGCGAGACTTGATTAGTGTCTTGAGCCAGCGATCTGAGCAACACATCTAGTTGATCGCTTGTTAGAGAGCATACGATTCCGAGTACCTTCAGCAGATCACTTGCGATAACGCTTACCTGTGCAGATCAGACGTCCTGTTGTCCGAGGCAGTCGACTATGATGGGAAAGTTTATTTTTAATGTGGAAAGCCCCGTACTACTAAAGCCGAACTAAGAAATTTAATTTTTGAGTAATTTATTCGTTTTGAGCGTCGTGATGAAGCTCCGTAACATAACATCATGGCAAAGCAAGTTTTCTGAGCCATGCACCGATAGTATCTACTCGTTTCAGTAGACCTCGGAAGATCCTTGTTTGCAAAAAAATGCTCAATGCATCTCAACTTTCCTCATTTGAAAACTGTAAACTCGATCTTCACTGGGATTTTGCAAAATCTGAACCATATTTTTTCATCAGACGAGACGCTTATTACCACGTAAGAACGGAAGACATTAGCCGACATTGCTAACCTATGTGAGAGAAAGTTGAGAAGAATGTTCACGACGTCTGAATTGAGGTTGAGGTCCGGGCTAAGATGTAAATGCCTGCTCTAGAATAGCCGAAGAGTAATCGAACACAATGCACCATTCTTTCTTCCTGGCAATTCACGCAATACCTTAGTGGTGCGGTATGTAAATACGTTCCGGATGATTGCTTGCGCATTGTCTCACAGCCTCTATTCCTCTATGGGTCTATCAACACCTTTTCATCCGAGTTTTAATTTCCAACGGCATCTAATGCCTACACGCGTTGAGCGTCGCGGCCTTTCTGCCCTTTCTGTGCTCGTCGGCATCTATCCATTTACGATCCATGGAGTCTCAATAAATTAGTCTCAACAAGGAGTCCCAATAACCACCAACCCCTCCAACATTGTTTCATATAAATTTCTGTATACAATCTATACTATCGATTAATACCGAAAAGTAAGACGGGGATATATATATATATAAGTTCTTATTAAGTGAGTGCTCTTGCGCAAAGTTCTTCATTAACTACAGAAAGTTCCTTAAGGATTCCTTATATATTGGCTTTGAAAACGTATGCACACGTGACTATCTCATTTTGGTTTTAAACGCTATGACAGATTGCAGCTTGAAGACGGTAACGATGGGTAATAATTTTTTAAGCGCTGGCCGTTCGGTTTTCGTTTACCAGAAATACAAGAGCATTTAGTGATGGTTTACGGATATACATAGCTAAGCATGCTACCCGCTTCCAGTAAAAGTCTAACAAGCACGCGTAATCATCCATGGATAATTCCAAGAAATGGTTTTATCAGTAGAGGATGCGGAATAGCCACGGGCGCTATCATGCCACTGCACTATGCCGCTCTTATCTGTCTCGACCACTATTAGGTGGGATCCATAGCGGTGTAATAATGACGTTGCTGGCACTTCGAGCACGGTGCCTTGATTCAATTACATAATCCATTTGACATATGTTATCCTGTGCAAACAAACATTTATTTTGAATCTTCAATATTTTTCGCCGCTGCTAAAAGTTGATGCCACTGGTATATCGCGATAAATGGTAACCCACATTGTTACAGAAAAAGTATAGGATGGCGTTGCATGGCCTCACCGAAGTTGCTGCCACTATCTCTGCAAGCCTGTCCTGCAGTGGCTGTCTGCCTTGTTCTTGGTGGCGTGCTCTACTGTAGAGGTGGTGCTGTAGTTGCAAAGATAGCGTTATATCCCTGCGTTGACGCCCATGTGATGAATGCGCGAAGCCATTTTTTATTTTTGGGTATATTATCTCAATACGTACATCAACAGCCGATTTATGTGACCTGCCTTGGCAAAAATCGCTGCTGTATTTTCACTAGCTCAGTGAATTAGCACTGACTTTAGTTAGTTGATTCACCACCACACAGCACTGCTACGTATATAACAACGTACTGGAAAACCATCAAACACCCAGACCTTTCATCGCCTTTAGTGATCCGCAAACAAGTAGGTGAGTGAACAAGCATCGTATTTATACCATTGTTCTGTCTCACCAAGGGAATGTTCACCACACGCTGACATTCCGTTTCACCGTAATTATCATCGAGCAGCTTCAGCGTAACTTCATAGTTGATAAAGATCAAAATTCTCGGGAGGCACTTCTTGGAAGTCTCAACAGAGCCACAAGACGATTGGCTTCGGTTGCAGTTCATCTAAGCTAAAGTCGGTTATCGAACCGACTCCGCCACAAACAATAGCACAGGGGAGACGTCCCTCTTAAACTTTGCCGAAGCTAGTGGTACCTATATCTGCTGAGTAATCAAGTAAACACGTTATATATCCAACACGCATCATCGCCCAAAAGGGATTCCGTCTGCATTGCATACAAAAAGAGTAACCTTTTAAACATTATAAAATCACTTTTGGTCGAACTTTTCCCACCTTTTTAATTAAAAGTTTGGCACTCTGCCCCATTAACTATAAGTTTTAAAACAGCTATTCTGGACCGCGTCAAGTACCGTACAAGTAATTGCAATGTTTGTTTGGAATCTCAATTCGGGTTCTGTAGGGCAATCATTTTGTTGAAAAACTCCGTACGGCCAAGAATATTGATCCGCATTCTTTGGTATTCTTTGTTGACGTAAAAAAAACATGAAACTGTCTGTGTCAAAAGCTATAATTGAAAACAGTGGGCTCGTAGAAACCTTGGATAATGAAGATATACCGGTTGAGCATCTGTCGCCCCGCTAGTGCTCATTTTTATGAGCTCGTTCCACATAAGAATGTTAAAACATTAATATTCGTGCAACATTAAATAATACTGTATAGGATGCTCCCTTCGTTTGCTTTTAACTATTTCAGTGGCTGACAATTTTGTATTATTAATTTTGTGATATTATTATTGTGATAACACATATCATTCGTAGTTGGTTTGTTCAGAATATAAAGTCTAGTATACGGTCAATTCTACCGTTCTTCATTCTCTTCTATACAAGACGGGGAAAGTGTAGATAATGCAGTGTTACTGTGTACGTTATTTTTTCGACTTGTTACGAGTGGAATGCACCGGACTAGCTTACAGGTGACTGTTTTCACTATAATAAAGGCGCGTGGTGCTCTATTACGCCTAGGTAGCGGCCCAAAAGAGCGATAATGCTTACATGCTGGAGATCTTAAGATGAGAGAGAGACTAAGAGGCTAGAGAGGCTAAGATCAAATACGGTATCCGTTGAGCGTCAACGCCAACCATCGTCGTCATTTTCCGTCGATATTAAATTTCTTAATCAGTTAAATTATGAAATAAACTAATGGCTACTTCGTTTTGTTACGAAGACAACCAAGTATTTGTTTTGTTCTCTTACAAGTCGAATACGATGGAGATGTTTAAACTTGTTATCACGATCGTACTAAAAGACTGTTAATGCATTGAAATATTTATAAACAAGGGTATCTTGCAGTATAATATTTACTTACCATAATATTTATTGTACCAGTAACAGTACTGTATTACATTTTTATATGCATATAGTAAAAATGCAAGCCTAATGGCTGCCAAGGGCGGGACCAGCATAAATATCAATATTACAGTCGTTGCATTTCGATGTAAAGTACGTGCTGGAGTCGAGCACAATTTTGGCCATTACCAGATTATGGTATAACAAGTAGCTAATATACGGTTAACTATTGAGCGATAATCTGAGTGTTAGCTAACTTCCGTGAAGGCAGAAACGCGCGCAAGAGGCCTCATATGTCTGTATATGATTTATGCACACATACATACACAAACAGACACGCATACGTACACACAGCACATAACGAAGGGCTTCTCCATCTGTCTGTGTGTTTCTGTGTGTGTGTATGTTTTTTTCATATTTCTCTACGTGGCGCTACCAAACAGCCTGCCGAACACAGTATCTGCTTTGGTCTTCCCTGATAAGATCGCCATTCTAGCAAACGTCCGTCGCTGTTGTGTGAACTGAACAGTTTTCTGTGTATAACAGGGCAGCTAGAGTATTAAATTCCCTGTCCTTTACTAGTAATAGCTTGTTTGGCCCCGTATACACTTTCTAGGTAAGGTTTGTTAATTCCTTGTTTAATGTGCTTAAAGGTCAGAATTGAGTACAATTTTAATGATTGTTTTATCAGCTAGAATTATGATCAATATTATTGTGCGATAATAAAATCCTACAGTTGCTTGAACCTCAGTGAGCTATAGTTCTCGTGTCTTTTGAGGTGCTTTCATTGTGAACTGACCAACTAGTTACATCATCACTAAAGAAGAGCGCGTTATTTGGTTTGGAGGTCGCTTGTTTGCCCCATTTTCCCAGACTACGTCTCTAGATATCGTAGGCGCTTTAGGAAACACCAACATCGCTCTTGTGACAGCCAAGATTAGTCCGATAAAACGAGCCCCGGCATTCACGATGAGGCGCAATTGGCAGGCCATCATTCCTTTAATAAAAAATACTAGAGTTCATGTTTGTCTGAACCGCTAAATCCTCTAAAGACTGCAGGGAAACACTCAATAGTTGGCGCTCAAGAACACGGAATGGACAGCATCAATTGTCCGATGTACAGAGACGCTGTGCAGGCCTGCAAACGACGTAACCCGAAAAAGGTGCACACCGAGCCAGTGGAAACGACGGCCACATCAGCTATCGGTTGGATGGCAAGGGTCATAAAGCGCGGGATCGCTAAATCTACACGGAGGCTTTCAAAGAAGTCCGCAAAGAAGACCAAAATAATCATTCCAAGAAGAGTTCAAAAAGGCTCAAGTTAACTTTCCCGGACCCTGAGGGAGACTGGACAATGCAAGGCAAGTAATCCTTCCTGCAAGCCAAAGGGTGAAGGAGGAGGTGTGGAAATCGCACAACTCATAGGGGTAGGGCTTTGGAAGAGTGGCCAACGCCCTCTCAGTGATCAATGAGGGAAAAACCTAATATTTAAACAAAGAAGTCTCACCACGGTAAGTACAGACTCGATGGGCTGGGCGGCTCGGTGGAGTGTAGTGCACATCGAATCGCTCGGCTACAATCGGTACAAAGCGATTTCCCTTCAAAAAATTCTTGACGCGAAAACGCCCGTTCAGATGGGAAGCCAGAAGAATAAACTGGAGAGCCCTCAAGAGAGAGGTGTCTGCTTGTGTCGATAGACGGAAGCCGCAGGTGAAAGAAAGAGGCATCTTGCGGAAAATGAAAATCGTCTGCTTTAAGAAGGAATAATAGAGCCAAAAAAGTTGGTTGGAATAATAAGAAGGACCTGTATTAGGGCTTCTTCTTGGCGTAGGTAGCATGGGACCTTTTCCCGACGCAACCTCGTGGAGCCGTAAGAACGAAACTAAGAGAGCTAACAGAAAAAGAGGAGGAGTTTGCTGAGGTTACCGCAAAGGATGTCCGCCAGACGTGTACCAAGCTTACTTAAAATAAGGCATCCGACCCAAATGGCATACCGGCGGAAGCGGTTAAGTACGTAGCCAGGTGGGGAAGGGTTGAGATCCTGCACAGGATGTTCAATAAACTACTCAGGAGAATTCTAGGGTGTTTAACAGATCTGGGCTGGCTATTATTCCTAGGTTCGGCGAACCATCATCCAAAGACGCCAGGCCCATCCGCCTCCTTGATGCATTCGGCAAGCTCTGCTAGCACATCATAAATTAAATATTGGCGTACAAAATCAACAAAAGATACCTTTCTACATGGATTTCGGAAGTGTAGATTCTCCTTTGAGCTCATCTTGCGGGTTTTAAGTCTGGCGACGAAAGAGACAACGAAGTCGCTTAAAACTAACGTTTCGTCATCATGATTCCACTATATTTTAGAAATGCCTTAACTCGACAGGATGGAGGGAGATCATGCTTGCACCTGAGGAATAGAGAATCTCGGTGGGTTTACGACACGTCATCTCGTCGTACTTTGATCAATAATAATAATAATAGGAATTTCGGGGTTACTGCGAATGTTCTCTAGGGGTGTATTTTAGGCCCCACTCTTTGGAACCTCTTTGAAAGGCAGCGAGCGGCAACTCGCGCTGAATAAGACAGAGGCATTTTACTATACAGGCAAAAAGGAAAAAAGAGGATTAAACATAGCACTGAAGGTCATCCAGTAGAGATTAGCAAAGAGGCTGGGAAGATATCTCTGAGGCCGAGTGACAGCTAATATTTCCGGGTTCTTCCGAAAATCGAGGCGTAACGTTACGAGACATCTCTTAGCCTCAGTGGGTGAATCTACGGTGTGCAACTTTAGTACGGGCAGATTTCGCTCTAAGGACCGAGGCTAATAGGAGCGCACTACACTGGGCAAACAGGACCGTCTCCATTATTTGTCTTGGACAGAATGTTTCCGTGGGATCTTCTTGCAAGTGAGAGGGAAGAGCGGTTTCTGAACCGTGAATACGACTTACAGGTCGCCAATCGAGTGACCCTGGACCGGTGAAGGGATGAGCGCGGATCATAGTCAGTTCTAGAGTTGTCAGTTCTAGGGCGTTGTAAATAACGTCCACCACACGGTCTTCCGATGTGAAGCAGAGGTTGGGATGTTGCGCGCTTTCATTTAAGGGAGCTTTTCAAAAAGATAATGGACCGCCGAGAGTTTTGGCAGCAAGTACGTGCGTGGTTCGAGAGGTTTATGAAGGAGAAACAGGTGATGCAGTCTTAGGAGACGGGTTGATTACCAGTACAGTAGTTGCTCCGGTCTTATTTGTCGAGAAAATTCGGCTTCAATTTTCCAGACCACAGATGCCTCCTTCAGGACACGAAACGTTACTGCAAACGAAATTCAGACACTTGCTAAAGAGATTGTGGCTGGATGGGTGGCTGGTGTCACCAAGAAGTGCCTAGAAAGGTGCTAAAGAACTAAGCCTCAGGTATAGAGCGCCTCAGAGCTTGTTTCATTAACCGATGAACAGTGACCTATATACAACCAAACTGAATAATGTAAGAAAGTTGCTCTCTATAAGTCCAAAGAAGAGCGTGCTCAAGCTAGTAACTACCAGTTATTATGTTTGTCCGATTATCTATCCAAACTTTTCGAAGAGCTAGTACTTGTCGGTTAGGGAGGCATTTCGAGGTCACTAGAACTTTTCTCAAGTCAGTTTAATTTTCGGAGACCACAGCACATTAAGGCAGACACAAAAGAAATTCTTTAAGAAGTGGGAGTCTTTTCCTATACCTGTCACCAAACGTTCCGCTAGACCAGTTCGAGGAGTACTTGGAAGCAGTCGCGAGTTGTATCGCACGACACTGGGGCAAGAGGGCGTTTATCCAAGGTGATTTCAATGCAGCCGGCGAAGCTTCGGGCAGTCGCCACACATCCTACCGGGGGCAAGCGCTGCTGAACTGATTGGCGCAAAACGATCTACTTCTTCTAAACGACATACTTGTTCCGACGTTCGTGAGGAAATAACAGGAGCCGTACCTCGACCTCACCCATCGTCGGGGAGGTGGCGCTTAACATAGCACGCTGGGAAGTGTCCAACCGAAAGACGTTAAGCAACCGCATAGACATAACGTTCCAGGGTGAGGTACCTCCCTTACCACCAACCAACTTAGGCAAGCGATGGCGAATGCGCTACCTTGACTCGTCAAAACTCACGCAAGTTCTGATGCAGGTGTTACGTAGGAAGGGAATTTCGCCGTATCTGCGAAGAATGATACCTCAGGAAACCCTCGCTACTCACGACTAGGCAGACGTACAAGGTAAAGGCATGTATGAGGCCTATGACGGTGTGTCGGAACTCGAAAGGTTGCCAAAGGGTGTCGAAGCTTTCGCCTATGCAGATGATAAAAAGCGTGCGATTTTAAAGCGTGCTAATGAGTGGATGGCCCAAAATCACCTGTAACTTGCCCCGCAAAAGATCGAGGCCCTGTGAAAGAAAAGGCTGCAAGAAGACGGAGAAGCTCCGGCTGGAATTGGCTGGGCACCCTATCGTGCTGAAGAAAAGTGGCAGGTACATTTTGTTATATTCTCGGTACTGGACTCACTGGCAGTGCCCACGTGAAACACGTGGTAGCCAAAGTCCAGCGGATAGCTCTGCACCTGGCACGACTGATGCTCAAGGTCGGCGGAGCAACCGATGGAAAAAAAGGTTGCTGATGTCGGTAAGGAAGTCCATTATCCTGCAGTACAGCGTCCGTGTGGGGCGACATGGCATTGAAGACAAAGGCAAATCGTGATCGTGCCAGGTCGACACAGAGGACGCTGGCGGTCAGGGTAAGCCAACCATCCAGGACTGTGTAGACCGAGGTCTTGGCCAAGATGCCGCCATGAGACTTGCTGATCAGAGAGTGCTTATGGTTCCCCAAAGGTCAGCGGTGAGAAAGACCGCCATGCACGAGTGGTCGTGTAGGGAATCTACGGAGAACACTAAAATCATCTGGACCAAGTTCTTAATCTTGGACTTTGGGCGGTGGCTGGACAACAGCGGCGAGCTGACCGACAAGGATGTTCAGGTTCTTGCGGGCGATAGACTGTTCAGAACCTTGCGACGAGATGGTTCTACGTTTCCCCTCCCTAGTTGGGGCAAGAGGCACTGACAAGGGGTTGCCTCAGCTAGTATCGGTGGAAGAAGTGTTGGACTATATGATGACTCGCCGCGAGCCTGGCGGGACAGAACTTAAGGACTTAAACGCCATCGTGAAAAGTAAGGCGGCACTAGAAAAGGCCAAACGAATCAAATTTAGCGAGCGAAAATTACTAGGAAGGGGGGTCCGAGAGAAGAACGTCAAGGGGGCAACTGATGCTCAACCAGGTGATAATTCCTACGCCATCCTCGGGGCGAGGAGTCGGGTGTTGTTTCGTAGATTGAAGTAAGGCAATCTTAGTCGGCGTCTGCTCGAGGTATGGTGTCTCGAAGTAATGCAATTAACATTCTGAACATTTAGAGGACGGAAGTTTGTGACAGCGGTTTCTGACTCACCGCACTAGCCACCTTCTGGTTGCAGTGGCGCATGAACATCAAGCGTTTACTTAAATCCTCAACTCCTCCTGTTACTTGTACGTGTAATTTTATTTCAAGCCAAATTATGCCCTCACGTTTTATATTTCAGACTTTTCTCTAGAACAGTTAAAAATACAACAAAAAGTCTATTACCGTATGATTTAGATTTTACGGGTTTTGTTCATACGCTTTCATTTAGATTAAACTAGATATTAAACTTAAAAGATATTTTTAGACTAGTCGATAGTCACGTCAAGCCTAATAAACAAAAGGTTGAGCGCCGCGAAAGAACACTTAAAACTGTCTGTTTGAAAATTTCGTCCTCTAAGATTCTTCTCGGTTTTCATAGAAGCGTTATCTGAACCACGGGCAATAACCATATAATTAACACGCAGTGTGTAACCGTCTAAAAGCAGTATTTTCCCATTGAACGAATCAAAAGCGTCTTGGAAATCCGTTACGAACGTTACAATGCTTCTAACAATTAAAGTGTATTATATTCTCGCATGATCATGTTCATCACTGTATACGAATGCTAGCCTTTTGGCAGACCGTTAGATCATTCTTAAACGTATAGTTTTGATTGCCAAATATTGACACACGACTTTCCTTTATTTTTACAAATAAAAAATGTTTCTATTCGATGCCGTGACCTTCGTATAAGAATCATGTAAAATCTTGTGTTAATAAAATCAAAGTATAATTTGACTGCTAAAATATTATAGCTACCTAAAGGACTTTTACTTTCCAGGCATAAATTAAATAGGTTTATATCGATTCCGTTAAATCACAAGAATTTAATTTAGTTTCTTGGCAATAGGAGAGGCGCTAGTGCGGCAAATTTGAGCTCTTGGGAATTCCAGCCACTAGAAGTTGAAATGATAGTAAAAAGAATTAAATATACGATCTTGCATTATTATCATACTAAACGGCGTAACGCTTGGATAAAGATGTTCCGCTTAAAAAAAACACAATTTCATCTAGTAAATGGGTTTGAATTTTTAAACTGATTTTGTCTCTTAGCAATGTTATTAAAGATGCCGATGTGCTAGTTAGACTAGCCAATGGAGCTGAAAATGTGATAGTACTTACATCCACAACAGCTACAGCGAAAATCAAGTCGGAGACGCTATGTGCACCACTAATTCTTCGTTTCCTTAAAAAGGCGGAAGTTGTAACCGACCAGGAGTTCACAAGTGGGAGAACAATGCAACGTTCCTGAGATGAACGAAGCGGGCGGAAGTTGATTGTGCCCGAGGCAGACCCACGGGCGGTCTGCTAGCTTGAAAATCGGTCATGAACTGCATGACAGCCTCTTCAGTAAAGTTCATAGAAGAGCACATTCAGAACATGAAACTGGTTCATATGCTCCATATTGAATTCTCGCTTTTCTATTGCCAGTGCACCCGTGACATTGCACTAAATTGAAAGTAGAGTAAATTACATCTCTACTGGAGTGCCTTTGTTCCGAAGTAGAGTTTCAAAAAGCTATTTCTAGTCGCATAAAACTGCATTAAACATTACTGTCAACACAGTGTGACAAAATGAGCTAGTCTTTATTAAAATGTGTATTTCCCGAAGATCTAGCTTATTGCCTTAGGAAATATGCTCCTAATGATTCAATGCCATGCTCATTCATTAAAATATTTTCGATACAACTACTACGAAAAGTGTGATCATTTCTTATTAACATTAAGCAGATTCGCAACCTTATATTATTTTGAGTGTTTTTGCCGCAAAACAAATAGAAGACCTTTGTCAACAACCAAATCCAGGCCATAATTACCAAGAGCGAAAAAATCAGAGATAACAGCTGCGTTAGTAACAGCGACTACAGAGATGATAATAATAATGATACTAAACACCATAAATTAACAAATAAAGCTTGTTACAGGCTACATTGCAAACGGCTTGTGGGCGTTTGCTTATTAAAGTTAGAAGGAGCGCTGATATTTTTTTTAATTTATAAAAGAGTGCTGTATATGCATATTTTGTGTTTCAGACATTCCACTCCTGTTCTCTATACACAAAGTTGAGTTAAAATATTTTGTTTAGAATATAACTGAATGCGTTAAAATTTTTTGAGAATTTTTGTGTTTTTTGGTAAAGTTTTTAATTACAAGGAACCGAGGACACGGCCGAAGCGGGTTCTGCTGCTAGAAAAACACTTACGGGGCAAGCCGGGTCTACTAGTTTTCTCAGGGGCAGCCAGGGCTCTCTCAAAATTCTACTAAGGAGCTTGGGGAGCTAGAAGGACTCACAGAACGGGGAAAGCTTTCAGGGGCGCGGGTGATTGAGGAGCTGGGTGCATATGGCGACGACACCAGCCATCAACATAGAGAGGGCCTGTAACGTTCCGAGCGAGGGCTTCAGTTGCAAGGTCAACAGATGGCCAAGTAACTGCGTTGATAACGTGGCAAAAGTCTCTAAAAGTGCAGAACGAAAAATAGTTTTCACAGGGCCGCTATAGAAGAATATCGACGCTCGAGTTTCCTGACAAAAAGCAAGTGCGCTATTCTATGAAATGATATCGTTGAGCACATCAAGTAAAGTATCGGTATGGAAGAGATGATACGAGTGGAAGCCGATCATATATTCCTTTCGTAGATGCTATGTGAACATGAACTGCTTGAACGCTGTCCTCTGTGCTTCCTGTTGTGGCCGACGAAAAAACAGTACAGACATGCCTCACGAAGATACCAACACCGCTGCCGCGCTTGTTGTATTCGCGACTTGAAGCAACGCAGTTTAAACCAAAAATATCGCAGCATAATCGAAACTATTCTACCACGTCTCACGACCAGTGCATTAAAAACTGATCCATCATCATTAGGAAGGTGATCCAGGGTTTCAAATCACTTTGATTTTTCGGTCTTTCCATCGCAGCACTAAAACGGGTAATTGCCAGTGCTAAAGATACTTTGAGACGGCGTTCAAAAGTTTTAGTACCAGATTTAGCACATAATTGATCTTTTTTCTTATATATTATACATTTAGGCGCGCTATTCACCAATTGCCGTTATCAACTTAATCGTGCAATCATTGGATAGGTTTATGCACGGAGCTGTGGTGCCACAATACTTCAGTTGTCGTCAAAAAACAATAAAAGCTATGGATTTTGACCCATTGTAATAACAGCACACTGTAATAGCTTCCCATCACGATAGGATACACATAAAAGAGCAAAGGGGTTATAGAAAGTATTAATAATAAATATGAATGGCATGCATGCTATACGCGATATAATTTTATAACCATTATTGCACACTATCGAGTTATTTACATGCTCACTATTGTGCACCAGAAAAATAGGCATATATTTATAATAAAAATTATACATAGACGCAACAGGTCTGACATAACAGTTAATTTCGTCTAGAGTCTCTAATTAATTTCTTTACTTCACTACAAATTCAATGATTGTAGCAAGTATTAAAGCTTAGAAGTACTACTGCCAGCAATTTCAGATTTTACCATTAAATTTTTGATAGTGATATTCGGTATGTGTCTATCTCTTCTAATGAAAAGAGTGTTCATAATGCAGTGATTAAAATTCGCATCAAATTAGATGCTTAGTAAATATTCACAATGAGATACTATTACTTGTGCCTGCAGTGTTCGTCTACCTAGAGCTCAATGGGCTATGTCAGTGTGCACCGTTTCAATGTTATCGTATATCTGTCGCACACTGAGAAATTCTGCTTGTGCAAACTACTAAGAGCCGTTCGACTTTAGTGCCTCAGCTTAAGCAATGCCTAGTATCCCACTGCTACATACTAGTCAATATAAAACTAGTGATGCCTTTATTGTATGTCTAGGTGGTGAATTTTACCACAATTCCTACGAATCGTACTGAAATATGCTCTCCAGCCTTCAACGGAACCGTGAGCTGAATAGCCACGATCCAGCCACTCGTTATTTGTTGTCCCACAGAAGGGTCTGCCTGCTGATACACTAGACAAAAACATTATCGCAGCCGGTATTGCCAACGACACGCACGTGACGTACCTGTTAGCAGCTTACTGGCTGGCTGCATTACTCTGCGCCGATAAAATAGCTGGTCAGGAGATTTCTTCACAGCGGACTAAAGAGATTATTATTACAGATGGGTGGCAATAGGATAAGGGGGTAATTCAGAGCCTATCCTGCGTGTTTCCTTCGCCTAGAGGGCTGGCTGACCAGACGGTCGTAGAGGTCGTAGGGCGATAACTCTTTGCTGCTCAGCATGTGGCATTGAGGGCTACAGAACGGATAGCATCAATTGCTCGAAGTGCAGACGCGTTGTCAAGGCCCACAAACGTCCCACCCCGAAAGAGGTGCACACCGAGCCAGTCGAATCGGCGGCCACATCTAGGTTCGCTGAACCTGCAAAGAGGCTCTTAAGGAGTTCGTGAAGAAAATTAAAGGTAAACATCACAAGAGGATCTCAAAAAGTCTGAAATCTATCGTTCCGAATACCGAACTGGACAGTGCAAAACAAGTCAAGGGATGAGGAGGAGACATAAAATCGTCCCCGGGCATTACCAAATATACTTGAGGTCTTACCGATTAATCTTAATCGCAGTCGGGAAGCACATGATCTGCCCGACGCCGACTGCCTAGACAAACACGTCTGATATCGCTCTGAGCTTGAAGTCGAACAGACGAGTCGCGAAAGGGCTCGCTACGAAGGGAAACAGTGGTGTGGGGACGAGCAGGCATGCACAGCAGTTTGGGATCGCTTAGTGAATTCTAACCTGAATAACAAAGGACAGGGCGGGCCTAAGGTGCTCTAGATAGGACAGGAGGAAAAAACACTTTTTTATAGTTGCTATTTTTCACCTAATAGAACACAGGAGGACTTTGAGCAGTTTTTGAAAAAGCTAGGAGGAATATTAGAATTCGCAGGTCCGGAAAGGGAATTTTTAAAAGGGGAAGCTTCAATGCACCTAATGCGAGGTGATTTGGAACGCGCACAACGCATCGCGGTAGGGCTCTGGATGTATGGGTGGCGGCCAATAACCTCTTAGTGATCAATGAGGGTGAACAACATCTGAACGAAGAGATCGAAAGGCTTGGCTGGATCTTACCATGACGGGCGAGGACTCGATGGGCTGGGCGAGTGGGTGCACGGTACTAGATACAGAATCGCTCAGCGATCATTAACAGTTTTCTTCCAGAAGATCAGGATACAGAAACGCCCGTTGAGCAGGCAGGGTCACCCAGATAGGTAGCCAGAAGGTAGATTGGAGGGTTTTCGAAAGAGGTGTCTGATCGTCTCGGCAGACGAAAAACGGAAGACGAAGAAGACGCATCTCACGAAGGACGAAGGTCGTCTTCTTTACGAGGAAGTAATACCCCAGGAAAAGTTGGTTGGAACAACAAAAAGAGCGTCCCACGGAAGAGGGGCGCTCACAAATATCTGGGGGCAAGAAGTCCATGTCTTGGTGACATAAGGGTATCAAGCTTGCCAGAAAGGAATGCATCAGGGCAAGAAGAGGTCTCATTAGATATAACGAGACTATTAATAGAATGAGGCAAGATCCTACCTTTAGGGAGCGGGGGAAGGTATAAGGAGGAAGTGTCAGAATAGGAAGGAGTTTCCTAGACTACATGGGACAGTAAAAGCAGGGCATGGAACGACCCTCAGGAAACTATTGAAAGGGATATTTGGGGCTTGTCTTATATGATAGTCAGGGGAATAATAGGAAAGGGAACACCCGCTGTTTCTCGGGAACGCTAGTACGGGACTCTTTTTCAAAGCACCCTCTTAGGGCCGTTAGGACGGACTAAGAGGTCTAGCGGAGAAAGAAAGGGAGTTTGCTAAAGTCGCCGCGGAGGCAGTTTGTTAAACCTGAACCAGGCTGCACTCAGGTAAGGCATCCGGCCCAAACGACATATTGGGGAGACGGTCGTGCCAGTGCGTAACCGGGTAGAGAAGGAAAAAAGATCCTGGCTAGTATGTTTAATTAACTGTTTCGGAAAGGGAAGTTCTCTATGATATGGAAAAGGGCTAGGCTGGTCTTTATTCGTAAGTCTAGTGGGCCATCATCCAAAGGCGTCACCCTCACCTGCCTCCTTGATACACTCGGCAAGCTCTCCGAGCACATTGTAAACACTGACTGACCGAGAGAATCAACAACAAGGAATGCCATTTCAAGTATGGATTTTGTAAGGGTAGATCTTCTTTTGAGCCTATTCGGCCGCTATTCAGTCTGGGTGCAAAAAAGGCAACAAAGTTGCTTACGTCTAGATGTTTCGTCCTTACGAGTCTGCTAGATGTTAAAGATGTCTTTAACTCGATTAGACGAAGGAAGAGAGTACTCGCACTTGAGAGGAAGAGGATCCCGACGGACTTGCGACACGCCTTCTTTTCGTACTTTGGTCAATGGTCCCTTCTAGCGGGTGGCGAAGAGTTCGAGGTTACAGCGGGTGTGTAACTTCGCTGTAATTTCGAATTCACTCGAAACCCCGTCATAGACTTGTACCTGGCCTATGACGGAGTTTCAACTGTTTTCTTCCTGCCTGGCGTCCAGTCCTTGCTTACGCAGACGATTTGGCTCTGCTGGTCACGACACACGATGAGGAGATTTGACAGGAGAAGGCCAACGAAACCTGTCTACTATGCTAAAGTGGACAAGAGAAAGCAGGCTGATGGTTCCAAAATAGAGGTACACTACCTTACGGGCAGAAATAACAAATGAGAAACCATGTTGACCCTCGAACTGCACCCAATAGAGATCAGCAAAGAGACGAGGCACCCCCGTGTTAAGCTGGATACCGGCCTAACAGTCACTTAACATGCTAGAAAGGTGTCTCTGAGGATTGAGTGACAGCTAAAATCGCCAGGATTCTTCCAAGAATTGGAGGCGTCCAGCGTCATAAAGAGCCTCCTGGCCTCGGTAAGCGAATCAACGGGGATGTATGCAGCTTCAGTATGGGCGGACTCAGATTTGAGTAAAATTAAGAACTGAAAGTAATAGGAGTGCGCCACGCCGAGCTTAAGGACTGGGGGAGATACAGGACCGTCTCCACGGAAGTTCTGTCTGCTTGCAAGCGAGAGGGCAGAGCGGTTTCTGGACAGTGCGTATGATTTACAGGCTGCCAGGGGAGCGACCCTGGACCGGTGGAAGGATGAGTAGCA
Source organism: Tropilaelaps mercedesae (assembly GCA_002081605.1). NCBI lineage: Eukaryota > Metazoa > Arthropoda > Arachnida > Mesostigmata > Laelapidae > Tropilaelaps > Tropilaelaps mercedesae. Next base: position 15,078 of record MNPL01006974.1, on the reverse strand, counting down.
GTGGGTCCATCCGCGAGAGAAGGTCAAAAGCTCCTGGACGAACAACTGATCCCAAAACCTTTTGAATGGTATGGCAATGACGAATAACACACTGGGTGATTTAAATTTTCGCGAGTCGTGGTAAGTTTTAAAGTTATAAATGTGGAACAGAAAAGGCCCGCACAGATGGGACATTGTAGGCGACGCCGACCACACAGTCTTCCGATGTAAAGCTTTGTCGGAGCCAAGGGAGGCAGAGAGTTGGGGTCTTGCGCCCCTTGATCCAAGGGAGCTTTTTAAGAAGACGCGTTGGAGGGAACGAGGCAGGGCCTATAGGCGGTTCGGTCTTGTTACTCCCAACACTTTCTTTAACTGACTAAGGAGCGCATGCATTACCCTAGGTGGATTTTCTAAGTAGTACGTTTTCCAAACCATTCGAAAGAGAGGACGCGAAACTAGTGGGTTTATGAGTCCTACAGTAATGCCGAGATGAGCGTATCAGTGTGCATTTGCATTAAATATTAGCGGAACCCCTACCAAATAAAATGATTGCGTCCCTATAGGACGAGCACGACATAATATCTGGCCTGCGGCTTTGCGTATCACAGATCGGGCACCATGCTTGCTTAGTCCAAGGTTTTCGTATCAAGTAGCTTACTTTACTCAGGCCGTTTTGACCTTTATGACGCTCACTCTCGACATTTCTCGTAACCGCTCCCCATAAATGATTGTTTTCGTTCGGCTATGTGCACAACATAAGGTGTGCCTTTACTTTGCTTAAGCTCTAAGATTTCGTTGACTACCATGTGAAGAACTCCCAACGTGCAAAGAGTACATGGTTTGCTCCGCGCTGCCTATAGCCTCTGGCACAGCCGTGGTGAAAATGTCAGGTTGTCTCGGGACCCGCGCGGTCTTTACGTCGTCACCGATTTCAAAGACAACTGCGTCTCCAACATCAGGCTTCTCTACTCTCCCCAGGACAAAGAATTATCTACGCAATTTTTTCCAGCAAAGTGGCGTTTGCTCCGACCCACTTGGATACTACCAGTGCGCACTTCCCTCGGCGTGGCTGTATTGCCCATCTTGTACTCGATGTTTATTAGATCGACTTATTGTCTGAAATCATTAGCCTTTTTATTATTTCTTCCAGTTCTTTAACTTTTCTTTCGATTTCTTTTGTTTAACATACGGAGCACATGCCCATTTCTTGAACTAAAACCGTTTTGCCATTTCGCTTTTCTGCCATTTCCCCCTAGCTTTATCGAATGCCAGACCTAGTCAAGACGCCAGAGCAAAATCAAGTACCTTCAGTTTAACTGATTGCTTCCTCAGTTCCTTTACTTCCAACTTTCTTTCATTGTTAGGCTTTAGCATTCGTTTTATTCTTGCTCTGCATGACCGTATGCCATTTAACAAAAAGCTCCAGCAGCCTTGTTGCCAATAACTTGATTACCAGACCAGTGTTCTATAGTTTAGTTAAGGAATCCGGTCTCATGATCCGCGCCTCCAACCCCTGTTTTATTTTCGCAGATTGTTTCCCGGCTTTGAGCAGTGCCCGTGCTGCTTTCACCGGACCGTTCCATCTCGGCGATTCTGTCATCAGCCCTTCGTCGCTTTGCCCCCTGTGTAGTTTGGTGGTATACCCCCATTAGTAATTTTTGCCGCTTCTCGCACTTCTTCCGCATCTTCGTCTCCATCAGTTATTTTCCCAGAGGATTCTCTGAGTATTTTTTCCCTTAGGATTGCATCCCCTCCCGCAAACCTTTTTACGGTGGCGACCCAAGCATCATCTCGCTCCCGCAAGGCCTCGTTGAAACTAACTCCGTAGGCCCCCTCAGCACCGCGTTCCTTAGCATTCGCTTACTTAAGTACTACTACTGAGTACTTAAGTCGTTTTTCCAGGTCGGAAAATAGAATAAAAGACGCTATTTCATGTGGGAAGGCTCAAAAATAAGGAGAAACCTCAAAAAACAACTTTTTGAAAATACATTTAAAAACACGAAAAATCTACGAAACCACCGAAGTTCTGCGGTCATGTCCTCAATCGTGTATGCCCTCGTAGAGCACGTAATTAAACTGGTGCGTCCTCTACGTCATAAGGTGATGCGGCCTCCCTTTCCAACTCAATCTCCAACACCTGACAACCTTCTGTGTCACTGGAGCTGAGCCTTTATGCGCATGTCCTTCGTGCAAATGAGTTCCTATATAAGGCAAGGCAGTGCTGCCAAATAATGGAATGGTATTCACGTTACAGAAAACTATTGAGTGGGAAATTCGCCCCTATCAAGACTTTGCAGCGCCGTCTAGTGGCCAGTGTTGAAACTGCGACTGGTCTCTTATATACCAGACACGAATTTGTCGTTAAGGGCTCTGAAAAATACGTCCTTCTTCCTCCACAGCCAATACACTACTAGGCTAGCCACTACTGGATGGAAAGTGAAGATAAAATTGCACAGCACACAAAAATAGGAATTCGGACGGCTAAAATAGTTTACAAAATAAGCCACTGTTAGTTTACGTTGCGGCTAAAGCCGCTATACTCTCTTTGTGCTTTTGAGCACCACGTGATAGGTAGAGGAGATCATTCCGTTAAATTCTTCAGTTGGAGAACTCGTGCAAGGTAACATTTAAAAAAGAAACTTATCCATTACTGGGAATTAATACAGCCACTATGATATTTTTGCATATGTTATGGGTTTCAGCACAGACAATATTTCGCACATAAACGAATCACAAATACATCACTATTAATTACTCTGTGAATGTGATTTTAGACGGCTCTATTTGTACAAAGAACGTACAGTTTATTTCCCAAATTGAGAAGTGCGCCATGCATCAATACCGCTTCAATGGGATATCCGCGCTAAGCGGTTTTATCTTCAATCAATATTTCACAAATGAATAGTTTGCAAATAAACACTGTGTATAAATTAATAGAGTGCGGATTTAGCGGCCTCCTCCGTCTAAGAAGAGAAAAATAACATTGGGCAAGAACATATAGCATATAGATTCACAAGGACGCCTTTATAAAGAAATTTGCAGGTGATGAAGGCACAGCCAAGCGCGCGAAACTCCGAAAAACACTGATTCGTTTGAAAACTCTAAAATGTCAGATGATTCACTGTTTTTTCTGCAAGAGCAAGTCAGTGCGCCACAATATTTTCTTCTATAACATGCCAAATGAAAAACATCACCAAGATATCTCTCACAGCACCTAAGACACAGACATCGGAAACTATGCAGAGAAACCATTAAATTATCCCTCGTAGAACCGCACGTATAAAGCATTAAACTATCTTTCATAACACACCTTGAAACGCAGAGACAGAAAGCCGCACGTAGAAGTTACGGGGGTACCATAATGACTTCTATGTGCGATTTTCGACGTTCATGTCTCTGGGTGGGTTGCGTGGATAGTCGAATTCCCGTGCTTTTTTGGAAGCACATGTTTACTGTGAGGTATTTTTTAGCGACCTCTCTGGGCGGAATTCTACATGAGGTTTCAATCTGTTTTTACATGCAGCTTCAGGCGATTAATAAGCTTTTGAATAGCCTTTGTTACTTTGTTACCGACTATAGGGCCAAGGCGATGTTCTACTAACGTTCATTTTGAGATAAGTTATGGACGCGAGGTGCCTCATCATGGACATGAAGAGCAAATTCGCCCTTGGGAATGTACGGTAGCTCTTAAATCGAACTGCGCTGTGAATGCAACCCTCTTCTAACACGGAAGCTATTTTTCCAAAACACTGGTTGACACAGCCACGCGTAAATTTGCAAGCAAAAAGGCCATGGACACAGATATTTGTGGATGGGTAAAGGATGGGACCTTTGCAGTGATATTTTCATTCTCCCATTAGTGTTTTTTATTACCAATAACACGAATATTTCATAGAAATTAAACTTTGTATAAGCTTGTCATGCGAACATATTTTATGCGTTAACATTTGACTAAGTTTGACTGTCTTTGCAAGTGGAGTTACTATAATAGTATATATTATATTTATAATATTTTATAATCTATCTTATATAATATTTAGATTATAGTTTCACGTTTAATATAGAAAACATTATGTTTCTCAGCACATAACCACCCTTTATGACGACGGCAATTAAGGATATTTCGGGCAGCTGCTTTTAAATATGACCACTGCTTATTAGTCGAAAACAGCGCACATTAAATTATTATATTACAGTATCCCAACTTATGACGACATTTACAAATTCAGTACAAATCTAGTTCCCTGTAAATAAAGGTAGACAACTTATGCCATACTGTGTCAAATTTACACTAGGAAAGAACTCATCTTCGTTCGCTCGATCTCCCACCGTTGCGTGCGTTGCTCGTTTTCTGCTGCCTATAAGACTGTGAGAGCTCGCAAATACCGAAGAAGGCTTGGAGACCTGGAACACAGTCGGTATCGAGTGACAATGATGCATATAATAGTAATTTCACCTCATCAATAGGCAGCCTCTACCTGCATCGCAAATGGCCTTACCCAAAACCGCGTACTTTTTCTCTTGTTCCGTTTCAATGTATATCATCCCATATAAAATAATACCTGGCCAAGTTACGTAAGCCTGCCACATTCCCTACTTTTTTCATCTTTCCTCACTTCCGACCCTCTCCACACCGAGAGAGCAAGGAGGAACAGGAACGCAACAGGCGACAAAGATCGTGCCAACCTTTAAAAAAGCAAGCCAGAGGCACGCGTAGATGAGAGGGTAGATACGTGTGTATTTGGCGGGCGAAGAATAGAGGCATCGAATGTAGGAAATCTCTAAGGCCTCGCCGGAGCTCCCGAAGAGGAGAGTTTTCCCTCTCCTTTTAAGCCCCTTACCATACTCTCCTCCCAGAGGGCTGTTAGTCCCCGCTGGTCAATCAGGTTGGTTTCAGAGTCCTTCTGATCTCTTTTGCAGGGCCACCAACGTGACTGTCAGTGTGATAACCGAACTCGATTTTGGAGAAGCTCTGGAAATCCCACAGGTGATTCCATACGCGCCAATCGTGGCCTTATTTCGCATCTGTGAGAAAAAATCGTTTTTCAACTGAAAAGCAAGCAGAGCCTACATGCACGTTTGGAACGTCAGCGACCACCAACAACGCAATTTTCTATGACCTTAGATCTCTCAAGACTCAATGATTGCAGTGTTGCAGCTGAAGGATTTGTGTGCGCGCATACGAAGTACCTGTACCCTATATCGATCCGATTCTCAGCAATACCAACACTTCGTTGTTGCTCAGGTGAGTTATTGATTCATCAGAGTTGCTCTCTTTTCACCATTGCTCAACAGGCTTCACATGGCGCACATAAACGCTATTGCCCTGGTAGCCATCATCCCACCATCATGATGTGTCGATACAGAAAGTACCCTCTGAGTTCGCCATTTTTTTTCGCGAACGTTTTATGAAGCCAGCGCATTTCTTTTCCTACAGCTCTTTAGATTACTACGTGTTTGTTATTTCAGCACACAAAATACTTTAGAGTTGAATTGAATAGGAGCGATTTCTTTTTAGTCACAGAGACAAATCGCAGATGACATGAAAGCCGAAACCGACTTGTTTCGACCTCATTTCATCTTATAAGATGTTTCATTTTGTGTCGGCTTTTCCGTGCTTGCCCTTTCACGTCACCCAATACCCCTATATTTCCCTCACACATCCCTCGCAGCAGAAAATTATCCGTTCCTAATTTGCTTTCCATTACGAAAGCTTACTGCTCGTATTGGATCTGCAGTTTTATAGCCCTTTGTCCTTTTATTCTCTTTATTCGCTGGTGATCAGACTTTTGTGGCTTTGTACTCTTTGGTCGGCTCGGCCCAAGTACGCCACACAATTATGCTACAACGGTCATTTTTTCTTTTTTTCCCTGCTTCTCTTTGTCTTTGTAAAAATCTATACCCGTTCTGACATGGAACTTAGGTGAAACATATCAGCAAGTAAACCTTCTGTTCTTGCTAAATTATATGGCAAGACACTTTTCTTCACTTCAATATGTATTTACCATTATTTGCCTATAGGCCAAGAAAAACACGAGCCAACTAGTGGGCACACAAAATGATACTCAGTGCCACCTAATCCAGTCAACAGCCACCTGAATCATGGTCCGCCGATAATGCTGGTCTGCAAGGGACGCATGTTTATGGGGGGCTGGCTGATTGACTGCATAGTGCATTATAAATTCGGCACAGAGTTGCGCTTAAAATAGCGTGCTAACACTGTAGCACTTACGCGTCTCTACACCAATGACAACAAAACCAAGAACTTGCTCGCCTATTTTACTCTTACCACAAGCAGAATGAATAAAGCTGTTTCATCTTCTACATAGTGTGGGGTTATGCCCGTTAACAATGTGGGGAAAAGGAAAGTGGTGAGTATAAGAGTTGCTTTTACATTTGGCCAAGCCTATAACTCTACGTATTCAGAAAGCGCTTCCCAAGTCCAGACGTTCGATTGTAACGGCATCGTGTTGGCTCCATTTTTGGCGGTGGTTGCGTACCGCGTACGGTTCACCCATGTCTGGTCGAATTCGTTGCCTCGCCACCAGAACGCTGCAAACTGTTGCCTGTCTATACGGCATCCCTGTTATGCCAATTTATTTGCTACTTCTCTCGTCTTTCGTTGTCGTCCGCAACGTTTCGGACGTTCGGTGGTAGGAGAAACAGTACCAAGTGAAGAGAATACAGCTTCCTTTATTTTCTTCTAGTTTGGCATTTTTCTGTATCTACCGTCTATGTGAACGAGATTGAGCAACTGACTGTACCTGGCCGACAGAGACATGCACGCAGCAAATCTTTCTGTATCAAGACGTGGCAATCATGTAAAACAAACAGAACTTTATGGCCCTGTCTTTTCAGTATAAAAACCTATTTCGCATGTTTTTACAGCCGTTTTATTGACTCTCTATATTTATGCAGCTCAGTCCATTTTGTCAGCGGAAGTGTTCGGAATTATCTTATATCCACCTCACTTACGCCTCTAAACCCTGAGGTACCTCTAGGCAGTTCGATAGGCCATTCTATCAAACTTGATACTACATTTTAGTTTTAAACATAGAAATTTATTTCGGTGACTGTTCTACGGCTTTTTGTGAGATTTATACGTTTTATACTGAACTTATCTATATAAATAAAATGAAACATACCCTATTAAGATTCTATCTGCTTTCCTGTTGGCCCGGCTACAATATTCTTCTCCTACATTTCTCACTTTCACTAGATTGCTATTACGACGAGACCTACTATACTTTTACCTACTTGCCTTCATTGTGGCCAGCTGCCAATATCACATTTAATCTACTTTACTCTGTTTAAAACTGCTAGTAGGCATTCGATGGCAACTCGAACACGCCAAAAGCTCTCAGTAGGTAAGCAATTGGGCCGGATCGATCAGTACTAAGCGGACAGGGTATTTTAAGGAAGTAGTATTTTGAGTTACGTCTTTAAATTATCAATAACGGATTACTGTTTAAGTAATCATTTTTGTGATATTCACAAATGTAGGAAAAGCTGAGCGAGAGAAGAATCAATGAGATATTCATGCGAAGAATCCATCAAAATGTCAAAATACGTGTACCTGCAAACCACTTAACTTGATGTAATGGAATCCTCATCTGATGGGAAACTAAATACACATATGATTTTAGGTTAAAGAAGTGTCCCTTTAAAGATAGCCCACGAATTATTCCCTCCGGATTCAGCCATAGGGTTTCAAGCTTGAATCAAAACTCGACGATAAAGTGGCTTGCAGGAAGGCGTACGGAAGGCGCCACATAAAACGGGACCAGTTGAATGATTCAAGAAGATACTCATGGAAATTGAGAGAGGGGCAGCAGTGCAGAATATAAGAGAGTAGGACGGATCTTCCTGTGACAGGCCTGACATGAGAGATGAAAACGGGGTGGAAGCTATGAAAGGAATGGCATGGAGCAGGAAGCAGGGTAGCCACGAAGGAGAGCCTCTTCGGTGAATGAAACTTGAAGCTGCTTCGGTGCTCTGTCTTGCTCTCACTCTGTTCAGTCGTCTCCTCCCTAGTGACTCACCGTAGTTGCCAGCTACCATAGAACTTGCATCAGAAGGCTTGGAGTTCCAATCCAGCGTATCTGGTCTAAGAAAACTCATTTTAAGGAAGAGATGAACCGAGCTTGAGTGGGGGCTGCCACTACTACGCTTTTTAATTAACTACTCTGAAAAAGGATGCTATTCAAAAAAATAGGGCGCATGCAACAGCATCTTGTTCACAGCCGGCATTTCTTGGACCTGATATGCTTGGAATAGAAAGTAGCAAACATACCTACATATCAATTGAGTCGAACGAAATTACGCTGAATGAAAAAACCTGGTGAAAAATAAAGCATCGGTGCTATAGTATCCCTTATTTCTAGAAGCACGACTTGACCCAGTGAGTTGTATTTGGATATTTCCATAAATTACCGAAATATTAGTAAATATGAAGGAAATATTATTATTAATTAAAGCAATGTTAAAAAAATAACTGCAGAGGTTTGAGCGCCTTAGTTATGCTCAATATTAATCCATCTAATCTAACGGTTCGACAACTGAACTTTTTCTTTGTAAGGCGTCATATTACTTGAACGAGTTTAATAAGTTGTCGATCGGATACGCATAGGAGTAAATACTGCAAATCGCACGGCGACAGAGGTGGAAAGTTATCTTCACTGGAACCCTATAGAGAGTAACAAGTATGCTCAAGGGATGCAGCAACGAGAGACACCTATGACGACTCGTTGAAAGCATTTCAGGTGGGTTGGTGAGTTGGTATGGTGGCTGATGGCTCCAAAGAATTTCAATATGTGGTGAGTGTTCCTGTAAAGCTGCCAATCCGAGATTCGATCTAGATTACTTCTCTCACTCTGTTTTACCAGCGTCTCGATCAACCTCTCCCCAAAGGTTTATAATCACACACCGACCCTTCTCAAATCAACAAGGCAAGATTCGTCTAGATTACGCTTAACGGGGTTAAGCGTAATCTTACGTCTAAAATTGCGACTTGTTTCCTGGGACACAGTCGTTAGCCCTAGAGTCCAACCGGGTATCAATCAGCCATTGGTTGTCTGATTGATATTAAAGCGTGCGGTTGTCGATTGACGTGTTAAAGCTTTTTTCATGGTCGAGCAATTTCATCGCAAACCTCGAAAACTGTCCAGGCAGGCGAAACAAGACAGCATTGACCTAATCGAGTAATTAAGTTAAATATTGATAATATGCAAAGCAGGAAAACGTGTGAATTATTTAGGTGAATTTTGTATTGACCGAATGATTAACTTCCAGTGTTTTTTTTAGTAGAATTTGCTATGATATACTGAATTCTGTTGGCTAATCCTTATGAGTTGTATAATCAACATTTAGTTTTATTAAACATAGTTGCGTATAACGTATTAATACGCCTATCTTACCCTTAAAAACGGGTCGTTCTGCTTGTGTGACTACAGGCAGTATTTAGGGGTGCTTTTATGTCGCGGGGTTAAATCTGATACCGTCATTATTTTTAATATTGGCCTAATTGGGGGTTATAAAGAGTATATCATAGTACTTATATTGCTTTGCGATTAGATTCAAATAACCGCCTGTCTCCTGTATCGATTCCTCTTAGAACAGTATCTTCTGATGGGTTTTCCCATTTGTTGTTGGATAATGGCAAGCAGACTATTTTTCGACAGTCCATTCGCCTGTCTTGCAGTGAAGTTAGCTTTCGTAGTCGAAGCACCCTTTTGAAAAGTGTTGCTGAAATTCAATCTTTCCTGCTCCACTAGTATCAGGCCCACGATAAGTTGTGGGTTAATGGGGGGGCACCGACGCGTCCTTTAGTACCTCCTCGGATCACCAAACGAATATATACCGAAGGACGCCCTTTCGTGCGTGTAGTACATATCCATATTCGACGGGGGTATGATCCGATACAATCGGTGTCCTTTTTCCAATGTTTTTATCACCCATGAAACAGGCTTCGGTGGGTGTTTTTCGGATTCTATAGAGATATGGGTGAAAGAATCTATATCCGGTAAGCATTTTGGTGAGGTGCTAGGTCTGCTGCCCATGAACCTTTCAAGCCACGAACGAACCTCCTCAAATTAGCCTTTTGGTGTACTTTCCCACCGGGGTTTATGCCTCCTATAATTTTAAAAGACTATAAGAAAGTTTAGCTTGCCACTTTTCGTCATTTCTCCCGTGACCGTGTCAACAAAATCGGAAAGCTTGGTTAGACTCAGCAGCCAGAATGCCCTACTTGCCCCTGCGTTAAAGTTAGCTTGTTTGCCAGTCATTGTTTTTTCTTGAGCATTATCTATTTCCAGACCGGCGGTTCAGAAAGGACTGTGAAGTCGGCTACCGTTGCTAGCAACTACCTTCTCCAACTCGAAGGAATGACTTTGGCCAAATTAGCTGTGACTGTGTCTTCCTTCTTCGTGACCGTCTCGTTATGCTCTACAAAGATGCCTTGATCGGAGATCACTTCTGAGTACTTAACAGCCTCCGTCGAGGTAACGTACATCCGCTCGCAGGCCCTGAGAGATACCACTCTTGTTCGGTTCCTGCTTGTCAGCTGTATGGTCTCGTTTTTCTGGATCGCAAGATCAAGGTGGTGCTTCTATTTTCATTACTCGATTTGATGCAAAGCCTATTCTAATTTAACTTCACTTTTGGCGTTCCCTCTCACCAGGAGAGCCAGGTCGTTAGCATAGGTTTCCAGTGTGACCCTTGCTGGTAGTCAATACAGGCGAAAGATCTAATCATAAGCCACTTTGGTCTGTGCCGCTCCTTGCTATTCCCGGTAACCTACCTCTTACGGAGGTTTTCGTTAACTATGTGCCAATAATACTGGGAGATACTCGTTTCCTATAATGTCCTACGAATGGCATCTAATTTTATGAAATACAGGGCATTACGGCTGTAAGGAAGTATTGACGGTACGATATTTTTACGACCGAAACTTGTATAGTATTTTCCGCCGACCTGATCACCTCGTCAACGGAAATAAACGTTGATCGTCTCTTTTTGAAAACAAAATAGTGGTCTGACACACCTATTGATTCATCTATACCCTTGTTGACTGACTATGATGATCTTCGCAAGAATCGTTTTTACTACGCTCAATATTGCAGTGGTATTACGACAGTGGGACAATACCGTATAGTTTTAGGCGATCCGTGGTCACATTTGTTCACAAAAAACTTGTCTGAAATTGATAACTATCGACATGTGATTCAATAAGTCACTACCTGGATCAAACTAGAAAACAGCTTGATAGACCACCTCATAAATTTTCTGACCTACGGAGGTTTGCCGGATGTTGGGCAGTAAAATTATGCTAGGTCTAAAACTACGTCAACAGAGCTGATCATCATGATTAAAAAGCAGTATTTTGATTCTACTTATTTCGATTTTTCAAAAGAATTTGAGTTGCTATTTTTTGGCTGATAATAAAGCTGCATAAAATAAAATGAAATGGGCTATAGCCTATTTTAAAGATTAAAAGTTTTACGTCAAGTAGAAGGAGATCTTAGCTCTCAAGCAAAGTGGTCCACCAAAATTCTCCAAAGACCATGTATTGGTCCGCTGCTTTTCTGTATATTTGTCCTATATTTGTGACACCGTTGCCAAAAAAAACTAAGTATATTGAAGCTCTGCGGTGATTTAGTTCCGTTTGTATGAACTTGCAGAGAGCTAGAGCTTGTTGCGACTCCCAACCTTGATTTCGATATGCATATTACGCAGGCAGTTGAATCTGCAAATACAGTTTTAAGGACTTTTTTCCGCTGTTTTATCATTAGGTTACCCAGTTTCTATTTAAATCTACTCAAGTATTTAGTGTCTATCACATTAATTTACCGTTCAGTAGTGTGAGGCCATACCTCAAGAAGCACACATTGAAACCACAAGGCATGTAATAACTATAAAACCTGCCCTAGGAGATGTTAAGATAGCTCATAGCTCGGCAAACTAACAGATATGCGTATGGTTTCACATTTTTACAATATTCATCAATGTGAAAAGAAAACGTGAATACATACGTGTAATTTTCATTCCAGGGATTAGTGCTTTGTCTATGGCGCGAAAGGTAGCAGTTATTACATTTGTAATTTATACTGTAGGTCAGTTTTTGTTTCTACAATTTGGTATTGATTAACTGTTCCAAACGAATGTCGCGACTACAATAAGTTAAGAGCAAAAAACCATTATAGGACGCTGCAAGCCGAACTTTCCAGTTGAGTTCAGGCATTAGACGGTACGTCTGGTACACAACCCGCAGTGAACCTTGTTTTGATACTAAGATATGTTTACGTGGTATATGCTTTACCCATAATAAGTTAACAATATATACTTACGGAAGCATATACGGTTCTGACACTTTTTATTCTGTTATTTAAATATGCAATAAAATAATTTCGACAATGCTCAATTTCTAGATGTGTCAGCACTAATGTGACAGTTATATCATCATTTGCATTATAGTTGAAAAGCGTTTAGATCACAAAGAGTAGTCGCTCATGAGCTCTCCAATTCGCACTTTGTTTGAACGCTATGCGCTTCTTAGTCTTCAAGGGCAATTGCTACCTGGGACTGCGGGGCTCCCATAGTGTACTAAAACAGTAACAAAAGTACGCGAAGTATATCACTCGTACTGAATTCTATTTTTGGAATTAGGGGTATTTATCTTGCGTGCTATGCACTGCTTATTTATGGAGAAATAGATCCGCTTTAATGATAGGGCTTCAGTTTTATAGGTGTATTATGTTGTTTCTATACTGGAACGGCGGCGACTTCTTTCAGCGCATCTTTTATTATCCACAAGCACATTTCTCGGAAATACAAGAAAAAATATACTTCGATCACTTTTCCTTACCTTTGGAATATGTATAGGGGACTATTATTATGACTTGTCTACCTCAAATATGTTGCGGGGGCTTGGTTTGTTCTTTCTTGAACAGATCTAGTACTTCTTCCATGGGAAATTTTTCCCCAGAGAGCATGTGGCTGACGTACATAAACTTGTGGAAACTTACGATAGATAAGGCCTCCATTGTCGCGCATAACAGCGCACCACGTGTTACGAGTAGGATCAGAGGTTGTTATTTAGATTTTAGATATAAGTAGCTTGTATACTCCATTCACAGTTAGCAAGCATCATAGGCTACCAATTTTAAAAATTACTTAAAAAAATGTACATTAGTGCCGTACTGTTCTGCACGTTAAATGATGGGCAATAAAGTTTTCGAAGTGAGTAAAGACTAGACAGAGTAGGCTAGCCGAGGGCTACGGCTTTACAAAAACCTAAGCTGCTATGCACCAAGTAAGACTCCGTTACATCCTTTTTTCTCGTGCTACTCCTTCGTCTTGTAACAAGTCTTCACTGAGCGTCTGAGCCATGGTGTACAAGCAAAGTAGAAGCAAAATGAGGGGCGAATCCTGCTGGATTCTGTGGAGAATGCGGGTTTGTTTGAGCGTGTCGACGAAACTCAGAATCGGAAGCCGGATTGTCAAAATCGGTGGCTTGGTGCATTCGTATGCGCCTTGCGACCGGACGTAGGTGCACAGGTTCGATTCCCGCCGGTGCACATTTACATTTATATGGGGTCCGTCTTACGAAGTGTGCACGGGTTCGATCTCCGCCGGTGCACATTTACATTTATATGGGGTCCGTCTTACGAAGTAATGAAAGAACTGTTACCGTGTACATTAAATGTTGGCTGATGGTCAGCCCTAAAAGAAGATTTTTAGGATCGGTAGCTGGATTACCTGCTGTCTTGCTCTCATATCTACAGATGAGAGAAGAGCGTTGAGAAGAGTTATAATATGAAGCGATGAGGAAAGCGCTTGTGAAGATGATATGGGGAGAGAGAGAGAGGGATGTCTGAAACAAATATGCATAGGAAGTAAGTATATGGAAGCAAGTGAAGTACCTTGTAAACACGAAAGCCGAAGAAGCAGGCAGACTGGTGGCAGAAGACCGCGCGATGAGTCCTGCCTGAGCCAGCGATGAGCGCCACTAAAATCTCCCAGTTAAAAGCACAGAAAAGAACCACCGTCGAGTGTTTTCGCCGAGTAAGGTTCGTGGTCAAACGTGCAATGTTAGAAGACGAAGCTGAGCGGGTGAGAACAGGACATAAGCACCAGAATAGTTAGCTGCTCAAAATGGTGAAGGATGGCTTAGGCATATGTATGGGAGAAGTTGAGATAGAAAAGAGCGATAGAGACGAGAGAACTCCTTTCTTAGAATATCTTTGTTCTCTCTTTTCAATTACTTTTTTCCAAAGTAAAGCGGTCCGCCACCGTGTAGTCCACGTACGGTGGCGCACTGTGAAAAAAGAAAAGGAAATCATAGAGAGTTGCGTAAAGCGGAACCCGCAAAGCAGAACGATTTGAGAACGGCAAGGAATGAGGAATATGTTTGACAAGTGGATGGACTGCAAAATGGAGACTGAACAGAAAGAGAACTCGCAGACTTAGTTAAGAGCAAGGATGGAAAAGCGACTGTCGCGAACACTCGCTTTTTGTCTCCGCGCACCTACAGCAGCCTTTGTCAGTCTGTTCGGCTATTTAGTGCCACTGCTGTCTGTGAATACTTGAATGACATCTGTCTAAATATGGAGCTTCACGTCAAATCTTATGTCTAACGGTTTTCACACAGGAGGTCGTTTTGGAAATTGGATGAGTATCATTGTATACGACTACTTAGAATGTGCGTCGTTCCTGGGCAGCTGACGCACTGCGTAGCAATATTGCACTTTTATTAAGGGATTCCGGTGCATGACGTTTAGGGGAATACCTAAAAAGACTTATAGTGGCTTCACTGCTGAGAATTCACCTATCATTTTCTAAATTTATTCTTAATGATATGATGTGAATGCATATTTATGTGGATCTAAAAATCACGTAATGCAATAATCGAAATCATGTGGTGTAGTTTCCACTTGGTACCAAGAAAAACTGGGTATACAACATAAGTCCAGTATGTTCCTTCCGACAGAGACTGTCGCGCGCGTACTAATCCATATATAAGTCATATACTTGAACAAAACTTGATTTTATCATTTTTGCGGAGCCTTGCTATATATATATATATATATATATATATATATA
>MNPL01006968.1:25271-37625 GCA_002081605.1 Tropilaelaps mercedesae | reverse complement strand
TATATATATATATATATATATATAAATTTTGGTAAAATTACACGTAAAGCGTTGAAACGGAGCGACGAGTCGACAAAGTCACCGTCACGACGACCCTACGAAGGAGCCATCAAACGTATTGATGGATGGATGGATGGATGGATGGATGCGTAGATACAGTTGCATCGAACCCCTCGGGTGAGTTGCATCTCCGCCGTCATCACAACTTGAAAAAAAGGAGCGCGATGGACAAGTCATTTGACGGACGCAATTCATAAGCAATTCATTCATTCACTCATTCAACGCATTCGCCGATGAGTTGGTGGTCTTCGTCTTTTTATTGAATCTGGCCGATCGTCTAACGGCGACCGTTGCCGCGGCGGACTTTTTCATTCAGCGGATTCGCGGCAACGACGACGGTGCATCATCCCTGATGACCAGCGGCGAGAGCATTTTGGGTCGACGTGATGAGTTCCTCTAAACGCACGGGGGAATGAACGCATCCATTTGAGTCCGACGATACTCGACTTGAATGGGAAGCGAATCGAGGAAACCAAATGGAAGATCCGAGGCCCGTCGACGACGTTCGGCGATGCGTATACCTACCTAACTACTACGGACAGAAGAGACGTTCAGAAGTTCTGTCTGCCCTAGCGAGCAACGGATTACAGCGGATCACTCAGTGGCCAGAATATCGACGCCCTACAGTGAGCCGATGGCCAAGACAGACTGTGTCGGACCCTTTGGGGTCAATCACGTAGAAAAGCGAGTCGATCCCGTCGTAAAAAAAACCGAGAAACTAAACCGATAGTCAACAACGCCCAGATCCTTCCGACCCTATCTATTCCTCCTCCCAATGGCCCGACTCGTGAGTAAACTGCTTTTTCTGGTGCCAGATGCTCGTTCGTTAGCCGAATATACGCGCCACGTTCAAGATTCGGACCAATCCAATGGTGAAGTACGACGACTCTAACGTGTGAATCGGGCCGCGGACCATTGGGCCCGAACCTGGGCATCGTTGTTCTACGTTGGTGACATTTGTCGATTATCAGTTACGCGTTGCTAAATCCGTCCGCTCAGAAACTTTCCAGAGATCCAATCAGCTGTTGCTAGACGCATTGTTGCGTTCGCCTTGCGTACTCATCGCACGACGCGTCTTCCGTACGCGCCCGACGACGACACGATGGAAGAATATCGAGCCGAGGAGCTGAACGAACCTGAAGCGGGCGGGGAGATGTTCCAGAAGACGACGAAATGCTCGAGTTGCTCGCTCGCGAAATAAACAATCAGCACGTGGTGGACACTCAATCTAGAAGAGGTAGCTTTTGTCGACGAGTAGACAGACGCGTATGCCTGCCAGACGGGAACCGGCCGAGCCGAAGAGAAGCGGCGTCAATATCGCGAACCGATCGCCAAGTGTTTGTCAGCAGCATGACGAGACGGCGTCATGTCCTCCCAGTGGAAAGCGCCAACATGTCGACAAACGCAATGGCATCTCGTTAGCGTCGCTACTGCTCACGCAGATACACTCGCTAACAGTTGTAAACAAAAAAAAAAAAAAACGCTACCACCTATGCCACTGCGTCGCCGAAGTGACACAGACGGGGCGCGGGATGCATCTTCCTTCTGTTGCCATCCATCCTTCTGTTGTCAGTCTTCTGTTGCCGCTTCGGCGTTGTTGGCAGGCGGCCGTGTTTTGTCTGTTTGCCCCGCTGCGAGCTCCTGCCCCTCTATATACTCTATTTTGTTGGCGACATCGACATATTGATCGCAAAGGGCCACTGCCGGATGGTCAAGTCGGCACCGAGAAATGATTGGAGCGCGGCTGGCGACCCTGTCTGGTGGAGCGTAAAAGCGTGATTGTGACATCGGCGGCATTTGTTTGTTGTCTTCGTTACCTTCGTTACTCGCCGTTCTAGTTGGTTGTCGCGGCGGCCAATACTGTTTCGCCTGCGCCAATCATCTTCGCCGGTCGCCAATGGACGACACGTCCAAGTTGAACATGAGGAAAAAAAACACCGCTCAGACCAGCGAACCTCACGCCCTCCGATTGGGCCGAGAGCAACGAAGTCGGTTCCGACCAGTCGCCACCATTCGACGGCTACTTCGGCAGCGTTGTTGAATATAATGGCGTACGGCGATCGCTCCGTTGCTTCAAATAAAAGGAAGAAACTGAATAAACGAACAAAATGAACTGTCACCTGTTAATAGAGTCCTGCTCTCGCGGAGCTCCTGTTACGCTCCGACTACTGATCCGGCAGTCGTGCGTACCAGAGACATTTGTCCATGCACAGCCGAGTGAGTCGATACGAATCTATCCGCTGCTACACTGTCAACGTCGATGGGTGTTGCTAGATTTATCTACGTTCTGGTTTTTTTTTCCATTTATTTAGTAGTGCGCGAAGAAGCATGCACAATGCCGTAGCAGGTTTTGGACTCGGCGTCGGCTGGCGGCAACAACGATCGCCTAGCGATACGCCAAAACAAAGCTGCACCACTGATTTAGCGTCCGCGTCTCGTTGTTGGGTATTAGCGAATTTTTTGACATAGCCAAACGTTTGTTATTCCGCGCCAGCGACACGTGCGTTGGCCGCACTTGATATTGTCGATGCGTGTCCTAGGTTCGGCAGGACCGAAAAAAAATAGATCGTCCTAAAGCGGCGGATGCGGACAGGACGACGTCGCGTCGAGGATATCTGAATATGAACGAAGGAAGCTCTTAAATGGACATCTGGAGGGGGGAATGAAACGAAATCGTGTGGAGAATCTTGTTAGCGGTACGAACGGACGTTTTTGTGTTCCGCCATCGGGATTCGTGGCGTCCGTGTTGCGCGTGTCGCCTGGCAGTACATGCGAAACGCACGACAGAGCGTCCACCACGTTCTAGTTGCTATCGGCGTTACGCGAAGACTATCAGATGATGTCCGGTTTCATGAGCGATGGTCCGTCCGACTGCAGTGCCGTACGGATAGCAACGACGACATCGACACCTCGCACGGATTGCTCGCCGATAAATAGCTAAATGATAGTCGAAATAGTTACCAGTAACATGCTTCGGAATAATAGCACTCGATTACAGCTGTCAGTAGAGTGAAACGCCTGGTAAGCGACGAAATAACGCGCGCACACACACACACACGCGGCACCACTCCGTAGAATGAGACAGAATGAAGGCCGTCAGGTGTAGGGGGACACTCACGAACGCTTGCGATCGTTAACATAACGCTGAAGGGCTAATATTTTCACACATTCATTTTCGTCCTCGTTAAACCGAACTTGAGCCGAAGACAAAACCAAAATGGCTGCGAATTCACTGCGACCAGGTACCGCAGATAGTGTACCGCTTAACACAACCACGCACGTCACGCCGAATCACGAGTCTGGTGACGCCAACGAGGTGTGCGTGTGTGTGTGTGTGTATATTTTATATCTATCTCACATAGAAGTCGATCGTAACGCGTAGCGATTTCCTCGTCGTTGCGATGTCCTCCTTCTTGTGGTGGCCAAATGGCTGCCAAACGCAACGAGGAAGGCCCCGAATGACAACGAAGAGGACGACGAACGCCGAAAACCGGCCAATCACCTGCGGCACAGAGAACTCTTCAGCTGTACTTCATTATACTGTATATGACGGACTTTGTAGATACATCGCCTCCACTTATATCAGCTTCATGTTTTTCTTTTTTTTTTGTGTAACGATTTACCGACGTTGACAGTCGAGTGTATCTGCAGAATCGGCCGAAAATTTTGTCGACATTTTCTCCAACCCCCTGACTGTGTACTGAGAAGCAGGACCACTTTTCGGCGGAATTTTCGGCGTCTGAGATTTTCAAATCCGAATTCTCAAACGATATTTATCGCTATTAATATTTGTCGTTCATAATAGTAGTAGTAGTAGTAGTAGTAGTAGTAGTAGTAGAAGTCGTGCTAGTGACAGCCGACATCTTTACAACAACACTACAATCTACGTGTATTTTTGCGATACGCTACAAACTCGGTACGCGTCTACAAATATCCACCGTAATCCTTCGACGTCTGAAACAATACTCGAATTAATTATTCGTACCGGCATTGTGTTGGCGCGGACGAATACTATGCACATTCTCGATGATAATCTTCGTTCTACGTTTACGTACTTTGCCGCTGTAAAATGACCGAGTTCCACGACGCCGCCCGCTCCGACGTACGGAAGTTCTCTGGCCAGAACATTTTAGCCGTTTTTTAGCCGTAGAAGAATACGAAACGCCCATATCGTCCTGCCTGCCTATTTGTTACTAGATTTTGCGTGTTTGCTTTTAGTGGACTGGGCTGGGCGTTCTCGTTGCAGAGTCTGGACAACCACTCAAATTGAGAGAAAACCGAACTCGAGAGTTGGCAAACAATGCTAATTAGGATGCGTGCCACTCGGCGGATCTACCGAAAGGCTGTCTGAGCTGATCTGAGCTGATGTGTTGGTACCACAAATCAGCTGACTTGACGCGTACTTCGTGCGAGGCGCGTTTTCCTCGTGTGCACATCGCTACATGCAATTGCCATTTATTTACGGCCGGCAATCTAACACCTTCACATCTCAACTTCCACTTGGTTTGCTCTACCGCTTGGTTGTGACGGAGCGCGTGGAAAAAAACGTGCACCACCGTTGTCACGTTGTCGTTTCCCTCCTGCGCCTTTCCGTGGAAGCGACCTAACGTCGGAAACGGCCGATTCCTGCAGATATGAACTTCCGAGTCATGATCTCATTTAGCTGAGCTAATTAAAACGAAATGCATACGAGGAGGCCGCGAAATGGTGCCAATGCGAGCGAAAGGTTTTGGCCATCATCTAACGTCATTTCTGGAAGCGATCGCGTCGACATCGCCGACGCGATCATCGTTCCTACTCTCTCGTTATAAATACCTGTTCTGTTACGACGATCTACGGTTCGTGTCTGTCAAATGCTTTTTCTGTATCAACACTGCTCCTTTGGGCAGCAGCGCCTGTGACCGTTTATTAGCACGTACGTCCTCAGCGTAGGACCCTTCGCCGAATCTAACGGGTCATGGCAATCGCGATTTTGGACAATGGCAGCGTTTAGCAGGCGTCACAGATTCAAAGTTAATCCTTAGTCGTAATGGACCGGCGTTCGTCACGATTTTTCTGCCCTTCATCGGGAGCTAGGGGCCAGGAGCTCCGGCGAAGTGGCCGCTTCAATCAGAAGACCCTTAAGTGGGGACGCGGTCACTCATTGCGTCTACTCACGCATATTCACTAGGCAGAATCAAATGCCGAAATCTACGGCAGTTCGTTCACTACAAATCGCCGTAGACAGACGCCGTAGCGTTCAAATGTAGCGTTAATCGCACCAATCTCACGAGGCGAACTTCAGCGTTTCGTCTAAAGCAGCAAAACAATTTAATTGGAGGCTAATTGGACTGCAGCAAAAGCCTAGGCCGAATACGTGGCCGTGTGCTTTTTGCTTGGACGTTTGTCCTAGTAATCGACACAATTTCTAGAAAACGAAATGGTGCGATCGTGAATTTTGGTCTGCACGCCTACGGATCGGGATGGCCCCTTGCGTACGGCGATTTCGCGCATTATTTCGATAGTTCGACGGTTTCGCTTACGCCGGCGTAATCGTCGATTGCAACACTTCGCTGTTTGTTGCCACTGAAAAGAAAACTGTTAACTCTCGCGCTTAGCAGGCAAGTGCGACCTTAACTAAGCTCAGCTTGAACTACACGAAAAATGACAGCGGCCGTGAGTTCTTACGGCATTTGCATTAAGCTAACAAAAGGAGCGGGCGCTCACGACGCCACTCGAGAGCGAATTGTGTTCCTCCAGCGACCAGGCGTGCTTGCGGGCACCCACGAGCAGTCACGCCGTGGGTCACGCCGTGTGGGATGTTGACACTCGACGCTTGGCGCGTAGTGTTTGCCTCTTGTGAAGCGAAACCGGCCGAACCGAGCACGGAGCGAAACGGTGGTCGACACGCGGGGTCGCGGGAGGAAGCGGAGAGATAAATAGTAACGAAAAATCGAACAGACTAGAAATATGAAGTTGTTTGAACGTTCTTGGGCACAGTTGAGTCGGTATACTCACCGCTGAACCGGTGAAAACGTGCTTTCGGGGGTGCATATAGCCTAGACAGATCCCGGAGCAGATTGGCGAAACGTGTGTTCTTCCACGTGTCCCCCGTAAATTTGACGTTGCGTATTTTATAGTACCCAAATGGTAATGTTAATCTGCGGCTAAACCGTCGGATTAATTTGCAGGCTCATATACGAGTGGTTTTCAAACGTTCTGTTTATGCGTTCCGTGCTTGAGGAAATGTAATTGAGTGACGAGTAAAGTATCTTGTCGAGGGCCGAGTGAGGGGGCACAGAATGTGTAGAACAAATCGATTTCGTATGGTGATTTTGGTGTGACGAAATATGCATGCATTTGGTTATACCTCACACGGTTTCGATTCTAGTAAGTGGAAATTTCGTAGCTGTGTCATCGATAGTGGGTCGGTTGTATGCGCAATATTAATATTTGGGGCAAGATGCCAATGAAACGCCAATAGAACTCTGTGTGTATGATTTTTAGGGTTTTCAAATATAATAAATATAGCAGCTTTGCAGCTAGAAATCGTCTGTTTCGAGAATACGTCGATCTGCTATTGAGCTGACGGAAAAGTGCCGGAGATATCTAAGCTTCATATTGATGCCACAGTTCAAGTGGATACTTACCATAAGTAAACATGCCTATAAGTAGTGGCACGCGTACTAAGGTACTGTTTTGAGATAGCATAAAATTATGACCACTTGACGTTCGTAGAAAAACAAGCTTGTCATAAGCTTCCTGCAACCGCTTGAGGTCCGATCAAAATGCAGGTGTACGATCCACTATCCAGTCAATGAGTTAAATATAGTTCTCCTCTGTAATTGTGGCCATTGACTGAACAAGAAAAAAAGGCTAATAAATGCGAAACGCTTGTTCTTACTAGGAAAGTCCATTCGCTATTGGGAAAGATATTATATAGAACATAACACGTAGGACTCTTATAGACATTTTATGATGGATAAAAGCACGTGTCGTATTTTAACAGGTAGTGGATTGCGGTACTGCGCGACACTATGAAATGCACGGTCTGTATCTGACCGTATTTCGGCCGTATATTTTGGGAGGTCCCAATAAATATATATATATATATATATATATATATATATATATTGGTAAGTCCCAATCTATATATATATATATATATATATAGATATATACGTGTACATACTGATGGACCCGTCTTGGCTAATTATTTTTCGAATATTAAATGTAGTAGTTAGACTCACTATAGTGTTGATAGTAATTAATACTGGCGATGTAGCTGGTGGCCCATATAGATGTCATCATTTTGAATTGAGTCAATAAATATTCCTATTGGCGGCCATCTACCCCCAGCAGCAGCTGGCAATCAAGCCGGTGTGTAGAGCTAATTAAGCCAACACTTTATAAGGTGAAAAGGCACCTGATTTCCCCGAAGTGTTGTATTAGGCCAGCCAGATATTATTAAATTCCTCTTCGTTTGACCTTCGTCTATTTATAAACGATTCTTGCGTGTGTGCGTAAAAAAATCCCCGAAAAAGTTGTCCAACTACAACGTGGACCTCTCTGCTGCGATAAAGTTCTTCGTATGTCCGAAACTGCCACTATCAAAGTCGCCAAGCAATGCAGCTAGTTCAATAACAAAAATAATGACATCAACGACAACCACCAACGCTAACTACCACTATAAATAGCCCAGGGGCCGGTAACTTTCACTAGTCTTTGCCTCTCTTCCTTGACCATCCATGACAGACCAGCGAGTGGATACGATCAGTAATGAGTTGTATCGTAGAAGAATGGAGCGGAAAGAAACAGCTTGGCCATTTACCCAATACCCATGTCACTATAGTACAGCGTCAGCTGGTACGGCCGAATCATCTGTCTATCTCATTGACCATTACCATATTACTCGCCTGAAGGAACCATCCTCGACGTCACCGTCCGACCTGGGGCAATAGCAGTGGCGACGATTTGATTTGATTATAAAAAAAAATCGAAAAAAAAGGGGCTGTAAAATAACAAACCCCTCCCCAAGGATCTCTGGCCGGTGGACGTCTGTTTTCCTCAAGCGTTCACGATGTCAGGGGGAAGCGACCTAAACGGCCTGTCGATAAATTGGCCAGTCGCAGCTGAGTTCGCTAACCAGCATAAACGTCTCCCCTTCCCGTTCCAGCCGTAACGATTGTGATAAACGAAAGGGTGAAGTTAACGCGTATCCTGCATGATCGTAAAGAGTGGAGGAAAGAGAACGTGAGATGGAGGTGGTGTAGTAGTAGTAGTAGTAGTAGGGGGGAAAAAAATGGCGAACGGTTTTTAAACGGTAATAATAATCCCAGTCGTAAGCGTAATACGATCAGCCGGCAATAATGAGACGACGACGCGGAGGAGAAACGGCAACAACTGGATGGCGCTCGTAAAGGAACGAATCGAGAGGGGAAAAATTGGCCAGCAAATTCTTTTCACGACACCGTGTTGGTTAGTTCGTTGGTGTTGGCCGTTAAACCGCTCGAGTGCCGGATGAAACGGAACTGAGTGCTTGATGGGCTTCCGTTTGGTCGATGACTAGCGCGACGACATAGTGGTGACGACAATGCCGACGCTGGTGCGTCCGTGCGGTGTCATCGACAGCAGTAAACCGCTGCCTATTGCCACCTTCGGAGAGCTAACTGGCCACTGTACCCAAACATTTCGGATCCAGCCCCTCAATGGCCACGTTCGGCGTGTCGTACATCGTTCCCTACCATCTGTTCTGAGCGATCAGCCAGCTCACCAACCAACCTAGGCAGGCTAATGAGGGGAACTGGGTCCCGGAATGAGGGCGAGCCGTTACCGAGATGCATAGACGTCTAAGGAAGAGCTTGGCACATTTGGAGCCAAATAGAGAACAAAAATGGATAATGTTAGAAGTGAATACATAACTACAGCATTTCGAGTCGGATAGGCAGTCCTAACGACAATTCTATTTTGATAAGATCATATATAAAAATTCGGAAGTTAATAGCAACTCAACTACGCAGAGGTGGCCGTCGCGGCCTTCCGGTGACGGGTATATTATCTAATATATCATCGTTTCCTTTAGCGCGGTGTCGATAAAAAAATATTAGGCTTACCCACATTTTCAGTGTTGCTAGTTCGTTTCATCGTGTGGTGCCATACTACTTCACTATATTAAAAGTAATGAATAACCTGAGCGATCTGAGCAAACGTGTGACCGTTGTGCCACTTGGGACACTTCAACGTAGAAAGGATGACTGTTAATTAGGAAGAGGCTTTAGATCATTATGAATAAATTGTGTCCCCATAGACGACACCGTAACCGGCACCTTCGATGACCTTCAGAAACGATTCAGGAAGATTGTTATCCAGGGGAGCTGAGAAGAGCTGGTTTGTTTGCTGATGCTTGAACAAGCAACCAGCCGGGAGGCCCGTCCGCAAAGTGGCTAGAAAGGCATTTTCAACGTCTAGGGTTAGAGTTAAATCTAGCAGACGTTCTTCGACAAAAATAAACACAAAAATGAAACACAAAGTGATGAAACACGTATAGCTACGATGATACGAACCCTAGATAATTAGGTAATATGTTTATGACGGCTACAACATGTTTGTTCAAGTGAATTCAAGCGATGCACACACCCGGTGTGCATTAACTATTACAGTCTTAACGTGCTACCAGAAATCTCCACATGATTAGAGATATCAGTGGCAAACGTCGCTCTCTCTTTTTTTTATCTTGTTTTTACTCTTGAGTCAAATTGGGTTTCATAAGGGCCTAAATACGAGATAGCTCAGAATATTTTGCAGCATCGAAAACATCGATTTTCTCTTGAACATTGTTAAGGCCAGGATAACGTTTATGGGGACTCTCTAGGAAAACTCTATCCCAGACCTATTATTAGGTCAAATAATCCCTACGGAGTGTTACGGCGGTGGCCGGTGTGGCTAATTAGACTGTTCGGAGAGCCAAAGCTTGCGGCAGATGTCCTTTGGCAAAAATGAGCACGGAATGATTCGAGCTAGTGGTATCAGCAATAGAACGTTTATAGCAACGTTACAAACGCTAGATACATTGTTGATTAAAAAAATAGTAACAACTACAACAAGTATGTATAGAAAAATTGAAGAAAAGAAGTCACAGACGTGACTCTCGTTGCTGTGTTTTCCAATTCAAATCCCGCCAATTATAAATTATCCTTAACTATCTGTGTCCACCGGAAATGAAATAGGACGAGAACATTTCTAGGTTGAAAACGAGGAGGCTCCCAAAAAGATTATGTTGGATAATTAATTTTTTCACAATATATTTTTGAAAGGGCCTATTTCAAGTCATGGTTGGAATCGCATGAGCTCAGTGCTTACACGAAGACAAATTTGCTTGCTATACTGAGTTTCAACAGCCAACACGTGTGGTCTTCTTCACTTAGAAGCTTAAAATCCTTGTTCAAATACAGTGCGAATTCAACGGTACGCATGAATCCGTTTCGACCCCATTCAGCGTAGGCTTGTTTGCTCACCGTCAAAATCGATATTTTTCAAGCAGTTCAAAGTGCACCAGCAGTTCACCATGTTCTTTGCTAAAAGCAGAGAGGTTAATTTATCTGCTAAAAGGCACAGTGCATTTTGGCCCCCCCCGTCACGTCCACTGCACATCGTCGACCCGCTGTAATGGCTACACTGACATTGGCCCTTCAGGTGCTCCTGGTTGCACTCACTTAGCAGGGCGATCAAACGGTAATGCCTTTTGATTTGGCTGAAGCATCTGGTTCGTTGCCCGACGAGTTGCTGAAGTTTCACTTAGAAAGTCCCGCGCTAGCTCGTTCTGGCTTGCGGTATCTGAAATCGTAGTTTATATAGTGGACATTCCTCAAGAAAGTCACGTTTGCTGGCGCAGTTCTGTTTTGGACTTCCAATGCCTCCGTATTTGCGCGAGTGCTAATGAGAAAAGGCCGTAAGTGAAACTATCGCGAGAAGCTTCCTGCGTAGAGATCGGTAGTGTCGCAGAAAATAGACTCGGTTAGATCTATGTTCTACTTTGGCATGTATTTACAGCGAACCTTCGAATAGAAAAAAAAGACGCGCATAAATTTAGCTTTCATTTCATTGCCATTGAACAAAACACTCTGGGACGACAGCGGTTTGATGAGGTAACTGTAGAGCTGTACAATAAAAAGGAGTAACAACGTCAACTGGATGATAGTTATGCACATCGACACGAAACCCACAATGCTCGCGTGTCGTATGTGCGTTCCTCATACCGCAATCAAACATGGATCGAAATAAAATACGTTATTCTCTGCTCGAACGAAATTTGGCCGATTAGCTCTTCCCGATAAATAAAAACAGCACAAAACCCGGGACGGTCATCCTGTTTGGACAATATATACACACACACACACACACACACACACACACACACACACACACACACACACACACATATATATTGAGCAGCAACGGAGGGTCCCAATGTGATATTCTCGTTGCCTTGCAAATAGGTTTCGCATACACAACAAAGCTATAATCTAATCATGGTCTGGCTTGGTATGCATTCATATATGCAAAGCTATACACAGTTTCGTGCTTATCCGCTGGATATTTATTTACGATTTGTTTGGTTTGGAAAAGTATCTACGCGCAAACAAACACTTTTTGGTAAGCAGCTTAAGCCATAAATGCGTTTATTAATTCCACTAGTGAAAATTTTGGTCTTCCAATCTATTAGTAGTATAAGACACGTACGTCTACCTATACAAATAATCAGATCACTTCGATTAGTCAATTCGTTATAACTGTCCGAGCAAAGAACTATACTAAATTGGCCTGAATAATGGTCGTAATTTTTGTAGTTCTGCAATGTGTTGTATTCAGGCCATACAAATCTACGAGTATAGCGTTCCCACACATCTTGGTGACTAAGCGTCTAAGATGAGCAAAGAATGATTTGTCACGAAATGGCAAAAATTAACATTGACGTTGACGGCCTCAAGTTGTATTTGATGAGTATAAAAGTGAACTTGGAAAAAGAGTATATATATATATATAGATACACCTATATATCTATATACATAACAATATATATAGACATGGGAATGTATCTTGCCAGCACAGCAATGAACCTGACATTGCCGATTCCGTGGTCCTCTAAAATCTCCGAACTGTTTTCGACCGCTCACGATGTAACACATTTATATGGATGTACATGAATGTAACAACAACAAACGTCGCCCATGTAATTATTAGTACGCGGACGCCGCACGAAGCAAACGCAGACGGCAGACACTACAATGGCATCTGCAGCAGAAAATCGCACCGGTG
>MNPL01006968.1:0-24719 GCA_002081605.1 Tropilaelaps mercedesae | reverse complement strand
CTTCTGTGGGGCTCTGCTGAGCTGGGCAGTGCCACGGGCATTGGGATGGGCAAAGAAACGTTTCGTATCCGCCCCGCCAATACAATTGAAAGGGACTCCTCCATCTTCTTCTATTCATTCGGTTTTTTTTTTCGTTCATTTATATGTTTCGCTCTGTTTTTTTTGCGCATCTGCCCCTATGCATTCTCCTGAATCGTGTTTGCCTCCACCGTCGTCACGACACCGTCGGCGGGTGGCTCACTTTGAGGGGGTCGGTTGGCCGGCGTTTTGAGCGCAATCCGTCTGGACAAGGAGCAGGCCTGCAAAATGAAGGGAATTTCCATCTGCGTTTGCTGGCGCTACATTTGCGACCGCATTCGCCTCCGCTGCTATGGCCGGACACGCAAAACGTGTCTGGCCCCCTTCCTCCTCCCTTCGGTATACCCCCAACTGGAAATGCATAGACAGCGACGAAAGCGACAAATTTAATTGTGCCACTACGACAGACCCATCGTCGCATGCCTAAGAGGCCGACGTCGTTGCGTCAGCGATGAACGCGTGGCAAACCACCTTCATGCCGCATCTGGGCCTCGACTGTTCTCAACGGGCAAAACGCGGTCCTGTTCTGCCGACACTCGCAGACGATTTGCGCGGTTTTGAATTTCAGCGGGAAAGAAATGCAGAGATAGAGAAAGACGAGAAAGCGGGAGCGGACGGGGATGAGCAAGCATGGAGCAATGGAGAAATAAATGGAATAATAAAAGAAGTAGCGAGCGGAAAGCGAATGAAGAAAACGACATTTAGTATCATCGCTTCACGTCGCATATCATCACCGAAATGCTGAGGCGGCAGCGCACGAAAATAGCAGCCGGGAAAACGGGTTCGGGCAAAGGCGGAAAATCTTTGCGGTGAATGCATTATAATTGTGAGCCGGCGTTGTCGACGCCAGCCAACACTGCGGTTATTGCTCTGTGACAATAATAACCATAATAATAGGTCATCACATAATGCTGTTAGGATCAACGCATCGACGAGAATTTTTCTCGCGATATGTCACAGCACCAGGACGAAAAGGTGAGAAACTGTTATAGCTCCAATACGCTTCCAGCAACATCGTGAGTGAAGGGGAGTCGAAGCCCGCTCAAGATAGATGATGGCGGATCGATGCGGAGGGCGACCACGAACGGAGGTGAGGAAGTTACGGATTAATGCTACTGCCAAATGCCTATAACGTAAAGCCACACTCGTATATCAAGTGCGGAAGAAGCCCTGCCCTACGTGAGGACAGTTCAGGTTGAAAGGGCGCGAAATTTCAAATTCATGTAGTTGAAAACGCAGGCAGTTTATGTGATGCTTTCCCTGAACAACATTGCTTCCGTTGTTTGACGAACACCCCCAAGGCAATAACGCATCGCCAGAAGATTTTCTCGCCCGTGTTTTGCCCTTGTTGCGCTTCCACGCAGTGTTGGACGGGGCGGGCCAGCAGCTCGCACGTGCAAAAGCTGGTGTCGCTGTCCTCTCGTATACTTCCGGTTATATTTTTGACATCTTGGCAGACACAATTGTTGACAAATAGGAGGGCGAAACATACGCGCTGTTTACCTCAACCTCAATTGTTAAAATGAATAATACAATAATGAGTTATGAGTAATGGACCATGCATCTATGCATATTCCATTAGAAGATAGATACCATACTTTTTCTCGTGAATATGGAGATCTACTCATCTAGTCGGCGGTGTACTTAATGCCAATATATTGGGACTCCCCAGCGTCCTGTCCTGAATGCGATCGCGTCTACCTATTAAACGAAACTGTCACAGAGCCGTTGTCCCACCACTGCTATGTGCTTTTGATTTCTTTGCAAATCCTAACATTAGCCTAACACCAGCCTAACATCAGCATCGTTAAACAGGAGCGCTCGCATTGCGTTTGTCTCAGCTGAATGAAGTTTATCGCTGTTGCTATTAATTAGCACACTCCAGCTATTGCCGCACCTGCTGCTTTCAAACGTGCGCTTTGCTACTAATAATTCTAAGTAATAATTAAATAATACATTGCAAAGGATTCATATAGCGCATTCTTTACGGCCGATTTCAGGTACAATGTTGTTCCTCTGAAGGATAGCCGATTCGATGCGTTGTTACTGGCCCGATTTGTTTACACACGTGCGATATATATATATATATATATGTGTATATACATGTGTATGTATGTATATTCGTTTAAAAAACGGTGGTGTCTTTAGCTTCGTCTAGGCTTTTCCCATCGAAATATTTCTTCTCAATCGTACCGCCTGTTCAACCATAATGACGCTGAACTCTCTTAGGCAAACCTTGTCAACAATCGCCTCACAATACGAACAGCGAACAACAAGCGCGATATGCGTTCATCCGTCTACTCAAGAGAATAGCGCATGGTATCTCGGTTTCGATCTTCTTCCTGACGCCTCAGATTGATCACCGAACGAGTGAAACAACAGCCAATTGGTTTTCCGACTTCTGCCCAGCCGTTGATGGTCAGCGAAAGTAGCGTTGTTAGGTTTTTTGGTTTTTTTTCTGCCCACCAGGAATCGACATGTGCCGAAAATTCGGCGAAACACAGCCCTCGCTCTAGGGCCGCTCGAGTCGAGACGCAGCTTTCGCTGCCGGTTGCTGTTCTCTGCGAACAAAGACGCATCACTTCAACGATTCATAGGACGGCAGTAACAATTGCCGATGCGTTCGATTGACGCGTTGACTCTGGGGAGCCCGACTGTGACGTTGGTCCCCCCTGATAGATTGACACACGCCGCTAGCATAGTAAAACGGAAAAACCGATGGATATCTTGTATATTTTTTACGTATAACGAGAATATACGTGTTGGCATGTAGGATGCGCCCATCGACCGTTCCGGCAGAAAATCGCGTGATGCCAATGACATTGTTACCTCTTCCGATTACGAAGACTCTGCGCGCGCGGATCGAGTCAGTTGTCTGTCTTGGCGCAAATTAAGGTCGCAAACATTTAGTCATTTTTCCGTGGCGATTCGTCCATACGCGGATATTCATTGACCATGAGATGACCATGCGCCTTCTCCATTGGATCCCTTGGAACTCATTAGAAGCCTTCGTACGTGTCGAGCTCTGATCGGAATTCTCTAAATGTTCAGGCGTTAGTCAAGGTAACAAAAATTCAAGTCACCACTGCAATCGTTACTACTGTGTTATTACATGCCAGGTCTATTGCGGAAGCTCCCTTACAAAAACGTTTCACGTTCATAAAACATTTTTATGTAGCAGCGTTTTAGTGGATTTCTTTACATGCAGACTGAATACATTGGCGAATTACAATGATAAAGCACTCTGAGCCGGATATGCTATCAAAATGATCTCTCGTATGTCTGATCAGGCCGGGCGAAATTTCGGATGGCCAAGATAGCTGACGTTCGTGATGAGATCCTCCAGAATTTTTTAGATCAGTTGTTTTCAGCCAAGTTAAACGGAATGAGACATCAACGTCTGAGTAGAATGGATTTCAACGGAGCCTCTAACAACAGCAGATCAGGACAGGAGACTATTCAGAGCAGTGCATCGGAACAAGGCCGGTCTTCAAGTCGATTCAGGGTAACTCCGAAACTGGAGGCGGCGACTGGAGTTGAAGGTGACCAATCAACGCAGCTGAATCGTTTTAGTCATTACTAATATTACATTATTGTAACGCCACAAACATGAATCAAAAACAATGTTTATTGTTACGGGCACATACATAATTATTGCACGCCCGTTGTTATTCGGTGCTCACTCGGTTTTCCAGATATTTCGCAACGACGATTATGGTAAACAGTGATGGCGCTTGGCAGATTTAGCGGTAGCAAAGAGCTTCTTGAATGTCAATAGCACACCCGAAATTGGCCCCATCGTTAGAGACGCGGTAAGGGCGAGGCACCCAACGAGCGATGTTTGTGTCTGCGTCCTCCTCTTCAACAATTACGTAACCGGAGGGGCCGTGCACACACAGATGAAAAACCCACGCTAATGCAAATCTGCATAACGTACACAACTACAACAAATGCGGTAAAGTGACAGTTTAACAGCACAGCTGAAAACTTGGTTGAAGGGAAAAAAGCGCGAAATCGGTGATTGACCGAACTGGCGCTTCGGTTAGTGGTATGGTAAAACCTTGATCAGAAAACTTTGCCGACTCGAGTTGGCATCGATCGGGTGAAAAGTCGGAGGACGCACAGCTAAATTGTCGAATTTAAGGAAGTTAGTCGGGCAAACTGCAAGCGACACGTATCGGACACTGTTTCGTAAAGCGAAAGTGACTGGAAGAAATGGAATAGGTCTGGCCGTCGGGGCACAGGGAAGAAAATCGACGTTCTGGTCGTTTCGACGACGGGTCAAAATGTCCAAATCAAAATGGAGACGTCAGCTGGTGAAAAACAAAAAAAGGGAAAATAGCTGTTGCAATTGGCTATCGTTCAAACTCCAGAATCTCAGCCTCAGCTCTGACTACAGTCCAGATTTCAGACAGCCGAAGTATACCGCGACGACGCGCGACCATCCGGGCCTAACCAATTACGGCTGTTACCAGCAAAAGAAAGCGACTTCGCTGCTCTTTGCAAGTTGCAGGGAGTTTTGAGCGATAGATGATGGCACACATTGTCTTCAAAAACAAAGGCCCCCGATAGCGTTCGTTCTCGGCAGAAAAGTACTCTATGCTTCGAGCGCGGCATATGTTCGCTATTTACTGAGCTCCTGGTAGACACTTACATATATATTTTAAATATAGCATCGTCGTAGCTGAACGATGTTTCTCGTCTCAAGGAAAAGATGGCCGATTCACGTTGCGCCATAATCTGTTCTTTTTTTCAGTTCTGTTGCACTCTTCATTGACCTATTCGAGGTAGCAGCAATTTAGCAGCAGAGGCAAGCTAAATTGTGTATGATCATGACATGTTTGAATATTGTAACGGTAGTGCTAACGGGCCGGGCCGGACATTCTGTCCGTGTTGTTCTCGCATTACGAGCAAAACGGCTGCACTTTCCTTTGTCTTGCTGACGAACAATAATTAGCTCGATATGCATATCGGTTGACTGCCATCGCACGAGAACGAGAGTACCATGAGTCGACACTGCAAGAATTGAACGAGATCGAATAGAAAGTAGATAGTGTAAAATCGTGCCTCATTTGTATACTATTCATGCTACATCGTAACGTCCTGCTAAGCTTAGCCTGTTCACGAAGGAACTCAAACATATATACGAGAACCCCGCGCGAATTTTTGACGTCGCCTAGCGATAGGCGCTGCAAAGCAACATGCGCTATATATGATCAGGAACGTAAACAGATGAACGATTCGTTTTTTGTGGATTGATTCATTTCGAATTTTAAGAAAAGTCTACAGGATACGGTCGTTATCGACTGCTACGGAAGCCAGCTGACTTACCCTCATAACTTACCGCGTATACCGATGTTCTCGTCCCTACTGCTCTTAGTCGACGAATCAAACACACAATCGCGAAAAGAGACGTGAAGGGGAGAAATTTCCTAATGGAACAAAATGAACAAAGATATCCACGCGCACAAGTGGACGAAAGAGCTCTCCACACCGCCACCATAAGGGACGCCTCGTCGGTTATGACGAGTCCAGATCGTGTCACGTCGACTTCAGAGCGGCTGTTCGTACGAAAACCTACAGGACGCTACAAATGAGCCGCCAACGTGACCGGCCAGTCTATGTACTGTTCACCATTCGATCAATCCAAACTGGCCGCCGTTGTTGAAACGGCCGTTCACGGCCGCGGGCGGAAACGTGCCCCCGTAGCGAAGTGCGCTTCCATCTGCAGAGGTAGCTTTCCTTTTGACAAGAGAAACAACGATACGTTTTTTCCCGTCAAAGCGAGCCACTGCGTGAAACGGTCTGCTGAGACCCCAGAGGGAACGTGAACACACGCCAGGAAACAGCGCGGTTTTCTTTAGGGGACATTGTTTTTTATTAGCAATGTACGATCCATTTTGGTTTTCGCCTTTTCGAACGGCTTGACTGCAGACACGCTTCCTCCGAGCCGCCGACCTTGGGAACGAGATTCACGACCGAAGGTGGTCTACCTCGTTGTACGTGGCGAATTTATTTGACCTACGAAAAGTTCGCTCGCACAGGTCCCTGCTATATGACCCCGAGAGCAACATGATGCTTCCTCAGACTTTGGTAAGTCTGGTAAGTCTCCAACGGCAATGCCGTCGTCAGCCCTGGCACCCGCGTTTACCAGGGTCGGTTGTACTATTTCGTATCTGTATTAGCAAGAGACACTAATTTGCAATGACCAATCGTAACGGCAAAGGCGAATGTACGATTCTGGTGTTGTCAAAGTGAGGGCTGCATTTCACCGGTTGTCTGTGCGTTGTAAAATGCCACGTCAAGTTGTTGGAGGGGCCAATAGCACACGCGTCATTCTCTAGAGAGGCAGAGTGTGTTGAGTCGTACGTCGTTGAGACTGCGGTGTAACGCAGAAGTTTGATGATTTCGGCTTAGCTTCATGTATCACGGCTGACTGACAAGACAAACCAGAATTTCTTCTCTGGGCTTGGGTTCGACTTGACAAAGCCCGGTAAGTTATGGACGCAGGGTGGGTTGTACACAAAAGGAGACTATGATTTCAAATGTGGCATGCGCGCTTCATGTTCCCCCGGAGAAGAAAGCCACATGGATCGTATAGTGTCTCTGGGAAATTTTCTAATACAGACGTGAGCAGAAAGAGATTGGAAATATCGCTAAATTCAGTCCTGCTTGTCGCCAGCCAGAAGCACGGAGCCAGCCTACACCCGTCGCGTAAACGAATACATTCGGTTTCAATAACCGGAAAACATCAACCATATGAGTTGGATGTCAACTCAACACCATCCGGGCTCTTCAGTCGGCGATATCAGATTCGGCTGCTTGGATTGCATTTGTTTACAACAGGTGATAGTATTCAATGGTAATCAGATCTTCCAACTGATTTTCGCCAGAGCGACGATTAGTTCTCCGACGCAAACATCGAACAAAAAGATAAGCGGAAAAAGTGAAGATCTCTTCAAGCAGAAAGTGAGAAAAGTCGGTCGGTCGGTCGCTCGCTCGCTTTAATCGTATTCGGAGAAATTAGAATCAATTTTTATTGATAAAATAGTATAATTTCATCGACGTCTGCTTGTCGTCTGTGGTGTGTATGTCGCCAAACGAAACTAACATGGGGTCGTACGGCAGACCAGGACTATCTATCAGACGGAATAGACAACTGCGTTGCTCTCGTAACCCGCACAATAGTAAACACAGCTCCAAAAAAGCGCTGTTTAATGACAGACACGGAGCATACACTTCTCAACACTTTCTATCGAAACGCTTCTTCCTTTGTTCCTGACTCAGTGGTACTGTTGGTACTGTTAGTACTGTTAGATTATTCACAATTGTAACGCAGCCTCTGATATAATACGAGCCGTGAGTCACACGAAAAGTAAAAAAAAACTTGACTTTTGAACGTCGCAGGTACGCGACGAGCATCGACGTCTGCATACAGCCAAATAACGTTTGCCGTTACCATTCCTAAAGTGAAAAACTTGCCCCTCGCGCACCTATGGCCTTTAACGTTTTAACTCCGTCGTTATTGCGGCTCGTCTCGGTATCGGTCGTTTTTTTCCAGCACATACACACAAACACGTACACACACACACAGACACTCATGTATTTGCGTATGATTTTTTTTGTTTCATATCACGCTTATGAGCGCTTGTTGTTTTTCTTTCTCTGTCGCCGCTCGGCGTTATTGTTGGTCATGTCAATGTTTTTCAATCGGACTGTATATTCCGCAATTTCCCTTCTTGACCATTAAGTCGCTTCGACGTGGATGCACGTACACGCACGCAGTCGAGCCAGATATAACGCGTCCTGTGGTCGAAGGGAGATGACCACCCAATGCTTTTCAATCACTAAATTGGCTTCGACTGGACATAGACGTAACGCAAAGTGTGAACACGCCGCCGGACGACCAATCACTTGTGTTCGGTGAGCACAAACACCGCCAGACAATAAAACCGATTAGACTGGCTGAATGGTCAGCGCAATGGTTACCATGGTCAGGGTGTGGAATAGCTGATGTGTTTCCAGTGTGTTCCTGCCGCACCTCATTCCTCAACCCCGTTTGCATTCCAACCCATATTGTTTTGTCGACGTTATGACCGCGTTAGTCGTCGTTTGTCCTCACTTTTCCTTAACATCTCTCTCGCTCTTTGAATTTCTTGCACGTTTTGTTGGTTTGAATCCGTGACAAGACGCTGATGAAGAACGAGTCGCAATGAGGAACGAGTGCACGGCGTGCTCCACACTTCGATTACGTGTTTAGTGAGCGTTTTCACGAGGCAGGATGATGAATGCCACTTAGCTGTTTTGAAGTATGGATGACGAATTCCACTGATGGCATAGGGCGAAACCGGAATTTCCGCTGCCCGAATATGTCGACGTCAGTGAGCGTCAAATTGAAAACCGCGTCGGGTCGAAGAGTTGATTATGCCCCATAAAGAGCAGCACAGGAGACCGAGTGAACGGTCACATGAAGAGCGCGGTTGGGACGATCGCAAGAAGTCAAGGATTCGGAGGTTTTGACACGCACTACGAGTTTCCACGGGATTTGTCAGGCCGTGCCGATGCTCCCTGTTCACTTTTAAACTGGTAGATGCACGCAATCGTAGATAACTGTGCTTTTAATGTCGAGGATTAAGATCAAGGCTCAAGCAAGATAGACGTCGATGTCTTACCTGTCAGTTTTTGTGACTATCTTATAAACGGAGGTTGCGCTCCCTTCAACCGCAAGATATATATATATATATATATATATATATATTTGGTAGCAGAAGCGTAAGAAACTGTTCTTGCCGAAATGTACGAGTCACACGCCCCTGTCGCTTGAGTCCACCCATACGCGCCGCCGGATAAGATGCTGCGCGTCGTTGTTTCACTGACTCTTAAAAAGTGTATCTGGTATTTCTAATCCCCCGCCTTTAACGTTTCCTTCGACGGCCTTGGAGACAGCGTAAACAAACAATTCCGTCGCTCGGAACGGTTGTAACTGCGCTGTCCGTCAGTACGAACGGATGGGGTTCTTTCTGGTTAACTAGACGACAACATGGCTACGACTATCCAGTCAGTTGTTGAACAGACAAAGCCGCCGCAGCGACTTGCTCCATTCGAACGAAAAACCACCAAGAAATCTGACCTGCGATCTAGCGAAGACCGAAAATCATACGGAGAAGAATGCGCGCGTTAGACGTCGCATGTCCGATATAGAGAAAACAGTTAAATTCAACGGTAAATCAGAATGTTCAACATGGGCATTTAGCTAAGACGAGAGACACTCATTTCTGGCAAACTCATCATTATGGGATAATGATACGGTCGTAGACTGCTAGTCGGTGCTCTTAATGCATTGATTCTCTTCTACGGATATAACAGCAATGACAATGAGCAATAACGACCGATTACAGGAGAGACCGTCATCTACAGTTCCTGCATATATACATATATATACATATATATATATATATACATATATATACATATATATACATATATATACATATATATATATATATATACACGTTGCAGAAAAAGTTCCTTCCTTATTCGTTTTTCTTAGGGACGAATTCGTCTTTTTGAGGCTGAAAACCAAAAATGTAACCATGTTTATCCCTACAGCGGACGTAAATCCGAGGTGCAAGTCCAAGGATACTCTGCGGTTGAACATAAAAAAACGATAAACGACGAAAAATCTTAATTGCACAAACGGGCGACAGCTACTGTTATGAGCTAAACATGTGATACATCGGAAACTGGGAAGACGAGTGAGAGTAGACTCCACGATGACTTCTCTAGTCTGACCCAATGAAAAGCTCAAATTGGAAAAACATGACTGCTCAATCGATCCTGGCGTGTACATAATGCGGTAGGCCAAAACTTCTATAGGAATCCACGCCCAGACTAGTACGAATGCAATGGTCAGACAGTTACCGTGTCGGGTACCCATCCGCTGGTGTCGTTACAGGACGTGAATATGTCGTTACTTCGTAATAAATTTCCCATCGCCCTGCCTGCTTCGCTGTGACGTGCCGTCAATTGAATCGTCCCATAATCGCCACCGACATCGCGTGACAAGACGGATAAGGGTGGGTCTGGAGGGGGCAAAACGGTTGTTCAATGCATTGAAAATAAAGGCCTGACCCAGCCAGGTGTTGCATTACGTGGGAGAATTACAATGCGGCCAAGAACGAGAAAAGCGGAAAGCCTTTACGAGCGTATGACCGCGTGCTGTCGGTGGCCGAGCAGGTTCAACGTGTGAGGACCACAGAACCAGTGACAAGACTTCGTCGCGCAGACGCAATCGTCGATGATTATTGTTACGATTGTTTGCCCGCTGGTGGCATTCCCACGAACTCACAGGCAGCTGTCTCTATTAGACGTCAATTGGCGGAACGCATAACCCCGCGCGCATAACCGGCACGTCTAGACACGCACTGACGACCTTACACGTATCCCTGATCAGAGCGTCTTCGGCGCTATAGCTAACGCAATCGCAACAATGTGTAACATGTCGAGACGACAGCGACAAGAATACGCGTCCTATATGCGGTCGGAGAGTGGTCACCGATGAGAGCTGTGACTAACGTTCGTATACGAAATCCGATTTATTGCGACGAGCCATGAGCGGAAACAAATGCTCGCCGACGGCTCTCGTTATTTCTCCTTCTCGTGCCCACGTTTGGTTCGTTCAGCGGAAACCGGCCGACAGCTGCAAAACTGCGAAAAACGCAAGAAAAGAACGTCGGTCGACGAACGAGCGGTGAATTTCGATCGTGACAATGAGTGCGTAGAAACAGACAAACGAACGTGAACAGCTGGCGCGACGATAGTCGTATACTCCTCGTACGTAACCCCGGTGGCATAAAGATATCGTTATTGTTCGCGATGTTCACTCCGCTACCCGAAGAAGGCCTTGGCGAAGTCGGCGACGATTGACGAACGAACACTTGAACCTCATTCGAATGGTTCCTTCGTATCGTCCCTAACCCCGATTCTAAATACAGCCGCAACCACAACACTGAGTCGGCTGTTCTCATTCGTCATCAACATCTGCCCAACGGCGGCGGCTTCGGCGTCCCGCCGAAACGACGCCGGTCCCCTCCGGGTTCGCACTTCCCATCGCTTCCCAAGCTCTCTGGTGCTTGAAAACGTCGTGCATGCACGCGTACGTGCGTGCGTGTTTTCGGTCGTGAGCGGCCCCGAGTAATTACCACTGAAAGCCGCTCGATCAAGCACCCCGAAGAACCTCTCCACTTGTTTGCCGCCATTTCGGCCGCTAACCAGTAGCCGACGGAGTGGATCGTCGTAGGCGTAAAGATTGTCAAAAGTTTCATGTTCGCACGCTCGTGACGATGACGGACGAGTTTACTGACTATTTGTGTGCGTCGCTTTGTGTATTTAAAAGGCCAGTGCGACGGCAGTTCCGAGCATAAAACGAGCTAGGTAGCCGAAAACCTTGGCGGAAGCCGCAATTAACTGGACTCTACAGCCGGCCAGGGTTAGGTGTGAGGGTCAGGCAACATTTCGAAATGGACTTGTTCAATATT
Organism: Tropilaelaps mercedesae; assembly: GCA_002081605.1. Classification (NCBI taxonomy): domain Eukaryota; kingdom Metazoa; phylum Arthropoda; class Arachnida; order Mesostigmata; family Laelapidae; genus Tropilaelaps; species Tropilaelaps mercedesae. Next base: position 13,104 of record MNPL01006968.1, on the reverse strand, counting down.
TGTTCAATATGTTTAGCTGAACGATCACACAACTGCGCAGTGACTAACTGAATTAGAAGAAGGTCATAACAGTTGCAAACGCGGAAAGCATCATCACCCGACAAAGTGTCGAGTCGTCCATCCGATTAATTTTCATTCCGATTTCGACCAGCGACCTTTCAAGTACAGTGCGCGCCAATACGAATGTAATAGCTAACATCAGATTCTACAGCCACTTGCTAATCCCTCTCTCACAAAATAAATATGGGAAAAAATTATAGGTACTGACACACCTCTGCAACAATGCAGCGATGTCAGCCGCTGTTAAGAGTTCGAGTATAGGTTAGGGTCACTGCAGGGGCTTAATCCAAACAAATGCTGCTACGGAAAATAATCTACGCCATTAGTAAGCTTTCTGCTATATTTACGTAACGGATGGACGAATGGGCGAACTATCTGTTGCATTCTGAAGACCTTGGGCGATCTATTTTCATTTTAACATATATATATGTATATATATATATTAGAGGTAGAAAAGCGGATAGAACGATTGTTTTAGCGTTGAATCTCCACACAGAAATGCAGATATTTCGTCGTATTCGCAACAATAACAGATTGTAAAGAAGAATAGCTGACAGGATGTTGGCAGAAGCCGAGGAAAACGGAACACATCCACAACTCAAGTGTTTATGGGGTCAAATACGCCCATTGGAATCCTGTTGACCAACGGCTCGAAGTTGTCAGTACTATCGCAGTCAAATCCAGCCGAAGCACCGTCAACTTTTCCGTCATTGTTTAACTTGTGCAGGTTCCACTGGCCGCGGTATTGAGCCGCCTATATAGTGTAACGACAGAATTGCATGGTCAACATGGACAAACATAGGATGAGTGAAAAAATGAAAACTAATGTAGGGTGGCAGCGCGGGGAAACAGCCTCTGTGCCAATGTGTGTAGAAGATGTCTGCGCGCGCACCTTGTAAACACGACATAATGCACGGCGGCGTTGAACAAATTCATATTTGTAATCGTCATTTACCTTCGTCAACTCCCAAATATTCTGCGTGGCCCTTCAGCCCGATTTGGTTTGGCGTCGGCATTCAACGCCACCGACATTCAACATGGATACCCGTGCGTGGCTGAGGAACGCGCGTGGTACAGTGGTTTTGTTTATATTTGTCTGTGCCAGCAAACATAAATGAACATCTCTGTCGTTGTATAGCAGTGGACTTTCTACTTTTACATTTGCCTTGTTCGTGGGTTTTGTCAACTTTTAAATTTACCCAAACAGAGCCCAGATTACGGCTAAGACGTAATGCGGCGTATGCGCAAAGCAGCAATGCTGAAACCCCTCTAATCACCGTTAGGAGTGTACGAAAAACATGTTTCCCGAACAACCGTATTACACACCTGAATCACCAACGCGAGATTCCACGCAGATTCGCGTAGGCGATGCGTATTAGTGGTAATTTCGCGAAACGGTCAGCAAATATTGAAATGCATGTGCAGAGAGAGACATGCATGCTGATGTGCGCGGCAATGTTTGTTCCCGATGCACTGACCTCGTTTGTTTGTGCAAAAAAAAGTACTGCCCATAGTCGTTGCCGGAACACAATGCGAGCTAACATGAAATGCTACACGTGTCCGAGCTATTTGGCAATTATCCATTTTGTTACGACCAACACGAGATGTAGGACAAGCTATAGTATACAGGCCTATTTACTTTTCAGCTACTATACTATTAATGATGGACTAACTAATGGAAACGAACTCCGTCGAGTAGCTCCAGCGCTTAGACTTGATCCTTAATCGAGTTAGACGATTTCTGCCAATGCACCAAATTTATCTAGGTCGAATACGATCAATTTCTTTCAAAATATTTCACTCCGATGGTGTAGTCTCAGCGGCAAGTTAAACCCATCGTAAATACGTAGAGAAAGAGGAAATATTCAACTATATACAAATATAACTAAAAGTAAAACATTTTTTTAAAGTCGTTATCGCCAATTGTCGCATACGATTTTTCGTTTATAATAACGATAATGGTGGTAATTATGTGACTGCCGGCGGCAACGTTGCAAGCATACGAAAGCCGGGTAACAATAATAATAATAATAATAATTGGAAAAATGGAACTAAGAAAGAGACATTTATGCAAAAAAGATTTATCGTTGTAGTTTTTTATACTCTCGATAACGACTATCAAACGCTCCAAATAAGATTGATAAATGCTTTATGGTAGATCTGGTTAATTACCGCGCAAAAGTCTAACGAACAAATTGGTCTTTTGTAATTTATAATGGGAAATATTATTCTTATATATATATATATATATATATATAGATACACTCCGGTGTGCTAAAAACTGAGTAGAGAATGGATGTAAGAGACTGTAAGCCAAGCTAATGAAACATAGTCGTCAGATCTTGTGCAGCTACCTTACAGCTTTCTTAGATGTAGTCTTCACGTTCATATACATATACAGTTATATTAATTTCGGTTTAATATAGATGAAATAACTTCACTTTCTCCATTCTCCTAATAACGTTGTGCTTCTATATAGGAGTGCGTTAACTGTTATCGTGGGTCATATACAAAACTTGGCTACTAAGTCTCAATGTTAACTGCTCATTGTTTGCAAGGGGTCATGCTTCCACAGTGCAATTTGGAAGGCGAAAACTTTTAGTTTCAGAATTGGCGTTTATAGAAACTGGCTCCAATCTTTGTGCAGCCTACAGGAACAATTAGGCCTTATATAATAATGGTTGTTTGTAGCCATTGAGATTCATAGGACGAGACAAGTTCCTGGATCGCACCCGTAGTCCTTCGTTTCGACTGGTCGCATAAAAGGACAACTGCCTTTTGTACAGTCTGCACCAGTGGACGACCGGGTTCTCTCTTTGCGTAAACAACATACAACGCCGGCGGCAAGAGTGTCGCACAAGCTGGAAGTCCCTAGTGCAAAAGCATCAGGCCTCGGACACATGTCAACTGAAACATCGTATTCACTGCCATGATCGAGCTCGACAAAGCCATCCGGACAAGTTGGAAGCGTCTGCACTTCTGTGTTCGGCCCGATGCTACCGTATCGGTGTGTGCCTGCAGGAAGATCCGGTGACGAGGACATCTAAGGTAAAAGAGCTGTTTTACGGCGCTTTGTGTTCGCTGTGCACAAAAACGTTACCGTTGCCTCAAGCTATTGAACCTACACTTCTCATTTTTAATTCCTTTTTTTTTTGTCTTGAATGCGTAACTATTTGCGCACCCTGCCTTTAGAGCCAAATGAAAGAACGAAGTAGAAGACCTGACAACTGTGACTCCATGGATATTAGTATTGGCCCAGCAAGCAAGAATGAATGTTTGCCTTCAACTGAGTACACGTTTATGTATCACTCCGGACAAACAATGACGCTTGTAAGTCAATGTACGTTTACAAATATTCGGGGCCTTTTGCCGATAAAATAATTGGTGAAAACAGATATGTTTAGGGACGACGATTAGCTGACATTTTACGTCTATGCTATCACTTGTCAAGCTTGTTGGCTCATGTGCTTTCCCGCGAAGCCATGTAGGTTGCACGGGTTCGACCCCCGCCGTTGGATATTGACACTGATGAAGTCCGGCTTCGAAGTAGTGCGAAAAACAACAATAGTCAGACGCAGACGTATGAACACATTTATAAAAGCATTTGTGCGGTTACTGCTGAAAAATTGAAAAGGGCCACGGTTAAATCATCGAGAACGAGTTTCAACAAGTCATAGGTGAACATAAGCAGGGCCTTTGTCCTGTGCAAACCCCATGGTTTTCTTTTGAGCAATGTCTTCCTGAAATAGAAGCTTCTCTAACGATACAATGAAATTTAGTGCATGCGTAATGGATAGGTGTAGGCGAACATAACGAAGCTGAGAAGTGAAGCAAGCATTGCCAACTCACCATTTTGTGTAAACTGCGCCAGAGTACTTCTTAGGCGATCACAACTATATATAGTTCATCCGGTTGAGAACATACTAAAACGCACTTTCGAAGTCGAGAACTTGCCTTTATACGTGATTTATTTGGTAAAAATCGATGCAACTTCGTGTTGATAAAATATCTTTTTTTGCTTTGATGGTAAAAATAATAATAAATAGCTAGTTGATAGTTGTATGCTTATATTTTTACGTGTAAACAGTTTCTGCAATCATGCATAGGCCATTTTTCAATTTAACTAAAAAATTGGTAGAACTATACATGCATAGTATACTAGCCAACCGATTAGTAAATATAATCGAACATTGCACTGTCATCGTTTTACGGTAATAAGACAAAAGGAAAAATTCCCACGCATCCATCGTAGCCTCTGACGCTTAGCGAGAATCTATGTCTCAGCTTGGGATCAAAGAACGATGATTTAGCTTTTGCCATTTTTAGGTCCAACCGTTGCTGCTTTCGGTTACGTATCGATCCGCCTCTTCGGTTTAAACTGAATTGACGCTTTGCTTTCATGATGGATTTTACACCCGTATCGCATTTATTTTCTATTATATATTCCGTCTACTGCTCGATCAACGAATTCGCCGTCAAGTTGTTCGCCACGTTCGTCATGCAATACTGAGTGACAACCGCAACATTTCGGTAATTAGGTTTTCCCTCCCGCTCTCAGCCCCCCGTCGTTCTGACACTTGTAGGACCCATCCGCGCATGGGTTCCTGTTCTGACCCTATTGGCTTAGCCATGCGTTGCAGAACACGACCAGATTTCATCGATATATCAAGGCGAAACGTCAGCCGACCCGGACCTTGCATGAGGCATAGTCGCTTAAACGGTGAAAAAGGAACAAGGTTTGGATAACGACTTGGTAGCCATAGGCGGCCAGTCAGGGCTCAGTGCTTGCGTTCGTCATCGAAGGAGTTTTCGGCGTACCGTTGGCGTAGAACGGTGGACAAGCCATTTATTAACATTAGACTGACTTGTACTGACGGATATCCTTTTTCTTTCCTCTTTAACCACCATAGTCTGATCACAGCTTACCTGCCGAGCACTGTCTGGCAGTTGGTGAGGTCGGCTATTGTGGCTGCTGGTCTCCGATTATCTTGGCTCAAGTGTCACCATCTTTCGCTAACGCTTGTCGGATAAATATTTCCTGACCCCTCTCGCCATACGGGATTAGCCAGTGATGACATGGCGGTGAACTGATACAGATAAACTTGGGCCGTCTGCCGCGGACGATGAAATCTATTTATCTGAGCAAATCACTTTTTGTAATGGAGCCTTAACAAAGGAAATGATGCTCTTCTGGCCTGGCAGGGAATTTCCTCGTAACTATGTGGCACATGGGCTTCGTAAACACGAATGGCAAATGATATATTTTTTACGTGATAACTGTACGATGCCGACTTTGTCCGAGTAAAGCGATAACAAAGCCTTAGAAACAAAAACAAGAAGCTTTCCAACCTCTCACTACGGCCGCTGTTCTTTTCCGAATGGCGACCACGACAGGTACATGGCGCAGTGCAGTGTCGCGGCGAAAAACGGACGAGTTGAACAGAGCTATTAATTCGTGCATGTGAATGGCCTGCTAAAAATAACGACCGGTTGTTAAATCAGTGTCGCTATTGGGGACCGCGCCGGGGCTAAGCCGATTCCTCTCGTCCGGCGTCGTTTATCGATAACGGCGAAACCGCAGCGGCTAATATGAGATTTTTCTACTGTCTACCCCTCTATCTACTACTATCATTGCCATTTCATCGGTAGACAGCGCTTCTGTTACAAAGTGGAAAAAATAGCCCCTCTGGGTCGGTGTTATGACCATCAAGTTTACCACCACTGGTCTAGTAGCTATCATATACTTGTCCTGTCGACGTTTCTCTTCTCGGTGGGTGCTAATGCTTTACAACGGCAAATTCTGCGTTTTTTCCTCTCTTCACGTTGGCTGCATCGCCATGTCATTCCCTATGTAACTTTCCTCGGCACGGGCAACGTAGAGAAGCCATGTCGAGCAAGCGACGGCGAAAATTTAGAAACAGCATGGAGAAACAAAAAAAAAAAAAACATGAAGAAAGAAATTTTTACAAAAATGAGTCGCCAACAAACGAACGCAAGAAAAGGTTGAATAATGACAGTTATGGCCAAAGTTGCCATCATAGGATTGTTGTCAGATCATCCATGAGCGTCGCTAGTCGGCAAGAGCTCGGTAATCCGGAGCAACTGGCGATTCACCGGATTGACCACTCTGACCTCGCGTCTCAGTGGTTTTCTGCAAATTCAGCTGATCTGCTTTCCTTTTTTCGATTTTCACACACCAACGAGAAATCAAGTGGAGGCTCTCATCATCTCGATGCGATTGGCGCGATTTCTAAATTGTCGAGTCGACAGATGCAGTGGGATAATGGTAGAAAGCAGTAAATGGACGAGGTTGTAGGCAGGAGAGAACCGGTACATCTGAACAAAACGCCTGCGGGAAAAAGCAAATACGAAAAGGCTGCTGTAGTCGAGCTGAACTACGTCCATGATCTTCCATTTTACCGGAGTACTAAGACGCTTACAGACATATTTGCTTGCACATTTAGGGAGCGTGGTCAAATTAAGGAGAAGGCTTGAATTCTACCATCACCCAATAGGTCAACTGGAATTCTTAGTTCGGCTGTATATATATATATATATATATCTAGTGACTTGCTTACATGAAAACGTTTCTGATTATGATATGATAAATGCCTCACAGTAACGCTAATGGTGTACTACGAATAATAATAACAGCAACAACAATTCGACGTTCTACCCATCACATTCCTTTATGTTCCCTTCCAGTGAATTCTGGCCGAGTAGCCGACAGCTACTTGAAAAAGGGTGGTCGCCTTGTTTTTTTTTATTATGGAGCGCCAACATCGATATGGTTTTATCATATCAGCCTATCCGGTGAGGAGGAGCTCGACCAGTGAATCAAGTTCTACAACTCCCCCTGAACATAGACGGTTCACATAACAGCAGCGAGGGCCCAATAAGGTTCGCTTCAGCAAATCGATCAGACAGAAAATACGATTTAATCGCAAAGTCACGGCTCGTTGTCGGTACCGTCTATATGAAGCGGCAGATTCTTTCTCATAGAGCTTCTCGATGTGATGCACATGTGTGATATTGTGATGGCCGTCGTATATCAGCAGACGCCACCATAATTACCACCAAACTTTACTGCAGCTGACCGTAGTCGTGATAACCCCACGGCCCCAGTGAACGCGTACGCCCGTGGACAGCAGCAAAAGGAACAGTAGCAAATGCGCCTGTGACTACAATAACTGTGGCAACCACTATACGCGCGAAACATTTCTCTCTCTGTTTCTCTCTCATACACACACGAATCGAATGATTTAATCGTCACCTATGCCTGATATTATCACAGTCGGAACAAGATCAGCAGGGCTCATTCGACCGATCTTTGCAGAAAGCACTGACGAATGAAGCCGAAGTAACTAAAGCAGTTTTTGGTTTCTGCTTGTTGGCTACAATATGATACGGCTAACGCATGACGTTGGCGTACGTCTTGTAGCTGCACTAACTACAATAGGAAGTAAACTTACCGGAGCGGTTTCGATGGGGACCGCGAGAAACGAGCCAACAACTTACATGTGTTGACATCTTATCCGCGCGCTGCATTCACAGCTGCAATCGCTTTCGTCCGTGATGGGGGGACCTATATGGTTGACTTTTCTGTTTGCGTCGGTAACTGTCGAACGGTCCCGGCGTTGTTTACGTCGAATGGCGGCATTGTTGGCTACGGATGTAAATGTCATCCAGTGCGATACTTCAACACTTGCAGATGCCACCAACAAACGGTGTCAGTCGCACCGACAGACCGACGTCGGCTATGACATTCTGTCGAACGTACACTCCTTTAGTGTACAGCTGAGTACGACATTAGACCGGATGAGCTTTATTCTCTGCGCATCGGCATTCAAATGTTCACGAAGTCGCAGCCATATTGCACTGGCCGTTTGTTCTGGTTTGTATTTTTGTACGGGTTTGTCCTGTCGAATTCCGTTCCATTTGGCTGGACGTCGAACGGGAACGAATGAGAAAGGCCGTAAAACGCACGTGGCTGACAAAGGCACATGTTATAATAACATCATTACAGCGCCGGTGAAAGTTTCTGTGCCGGTGTTTGTTTGCTTAGAAGTCGTCATCGATACGATTACTCACGGCCATCGTAGTTCCGAGTCTACGATACGAAACCCCGCGTCGAACGGGAACGCGTAACCTGTTTGCTGTCTAGAACCACCTCCTGTCATGCATGGCGTGCATGGCGTGCATGTGGGTATGGTGATGGCAGGTGACCTCAATGAGTTTTCAGAAGACGTCTGAAGCTCACATATGTTGTATGTCAAATTATTCGCACGTATTGGTCCCTCTCTCTATCCCTTTGTATGTCATCCGATTTATGCACAGAACGGAATATGGCTGCCCAAAAATTTGGTCGCTAGCTATAAAAGTCATTATTATTATTATTATCAAGTTCTGCTGCTTCGTCGATCGGCAGAAGCTCCGAAGTTCTGCGGCACGCACCAGACGGCCAAATTGGCAATTATCTTCTTCCGTATGGTCCATGATTTCCGTCGTTGCCGCCTCCACCGCGTTCATCTCATCATTTCACTCATATTGTCGATCTGTTTAACTAGAAATCTCGTAAGATCACTGAACGCTCACGTACTCGATATCCGCCTCATGTGATGACGTCTTCGAATTGAGACGTCTCACGCGGCATTGCGACTGTCTTCGATGTGTGCGAATTGCCTCAAGCGGTGACGACTAAGTGAAGATGTCTGCGTTCCTCAGCCTCCACCCGATCCTGATGCCCCTCGACACGCGTCAGCTGAACTCCAGTCTGATGGGACCACCTTGCCAGATTCCATTATTGTCTCATGAGTCACGAAACAACGACTCCGTCGCTTTGTCGCCTTTGCGTCTCTGATCAGGGGCAGTTCGTTTCGTCGACGGGGACAGAACGACAGCCGCATGGACATTGCTCAATTGTTATTGCTGCTAAGTCTGAAGCGGTAATCGCATTGCGGATACGTCTAGATAATAAATCTCGATTATAATTACCAACGATTGCTGTCCTGTCGAACTTTCTCGGTGGATAGACCATGTGAGAAAAAGCGGACATATTTGACATTTACGATATCTAATTAACAAACATTGTCTTTTTTCCATTCATTTGTTATTGAGGTACCAGATATTCGGGTATTGAGATGCTATCCGTCATGTTACCGTGGACGTTCTCTGCTAATGTTTCGTTGTGACGGTGCGTGTGCGTGACAGAGAGAGAAAGGCAGAGAGCTAGATAGAAAAAGAGAGAGACAAAGCAAAATGTCGATGATTGATTTACTTCAGAGGTAAACATATAATTCGTGCTAATTTGCTCGCCATTGTATCACAGATTCTATCTGTAAACGGTCCTGATGCAGTCTTACTGGAGTAAAACGCGCAGTTGCGTTGAAATGTCGCGCGTGCCAGCTATGTCATCGATGCGGTTCTTCATATGTGATCAAATGTGGTACGATTAATTGCACATTTAAATATAGTGGTTCAAAGCCTCTCACAAGATCTTCATACTTGTTCCGGTGAATTTCGACAGTTTGTTTTCGTTAATTATCTAGCGGCTTGACATGAGGCACTAATTTATAAACATTATCCCCATTCGGCAGCAGCTGTGACTCCTATAAGGTCACAATTGACTTTACCAGCTTCAATCCGCGTAACCGCCGGCCTTTAATGTTTGTTAATAAACAAGGCGGGGGTGTTGTAAAGCGAGAATAATTCCGTTGTGAAGGTTCAAAACGAAATACTATTCATTGCTTCGTTTTTACGCGTTAAGATCGTTGAGGTATCGACTAAGCGTATGTTTTTCAAGCGTATTCGTTTCAAAGCTCTAAAAAGTACTTCAAAACCTTCTGTAATATATTCTGGCATCACGCAGATCCCTTGGTAGAGACTTAGGTATGGTACACTAAAATACGGTGCGATACGATATTCGCATTTATGGAAAGGCAAAACTTCTGCGGCTTCGTCTACAGAGTATTGGTCCAATAGCCTTGCATGCTAGTTTTCTGACTCCTGTAAAAACGTGTCTCAGATGTCCCATACATAACAAAACACCCTGTGAGAGAAGTCGGCGAGTGCTTACAAACGCTGTTTATCTAGATCAAGTGAAGAAGTTTGCCATTGTTGGCTTCAGCTAAAGCTATCGACCGTCCTGCGTAATCCGTCCTTTAAATTTTCGATCAGACGTTGTGAGAAACTCGTTTAGTGTGTCTACTTCTATTACGACTCAATCGCCTGAATTATAAACGATTTGTTGTTCATCTGTTAGATTGCTCCGGGTGAGTTTTTTTACTTAAATTATTTAAATCAAACGTTAACGCTAAGTATCGGTAAGATGGTACAACAGTCTTAGAATAGTCTTTTATTTGATTTCGTCAGCCTCGTCTAATTGTAGCGAGTGAACTGTCTATGCGAGCTGCTCTATCATGAGCGCCGTTTAGCTCTTAGATGTTCTTCGTCCAGATAAGTAGGCTTCGTAGTACTGATATTACTTATAATGCTCCCCTTCCCGCAGTCTATTTGCCAGGACGAAAGGGTACATTTCCCTTGATTTTCGCTAAGACCTTTGTTTCACTTGAGTGTTACCTTAATTGCAAGGTATTGCGCCTAATTTGGCCTAGATACCATAAAGCCATAAAATATATATGGTTACATACTTATATGTCTTCAAGCTGGCCGAGCACTATCAGATGTTGGCCCTGACCTAACGACAAATGTTCGCACACATCCGTCCAACGCATATATCTGCAGGGTCCAGTTCAGTAGGTGTTAGCTACGAACTCGTACGGATTCGCCGTCACGCGTTACTGCGTATTTTGTCGCCATTCCCAATCTTGAAGCAATCGTTCAGTATCCTGCAGGCCAGGACGCGGCCGTTTCAGCGCCACCGAGCGTCGCTGCAGCAAAGGCAGCCGTCAAAAGGTTAACAGCTGTCACAACGATCGTGCATGTTCTTGCACAGTAAAGAATTAGCGGAAGACAAACTAGGTGTCACACCACAGATCATCCATGGGCGACAGGGGTGCCGTGTGTTGCCAGCACCAGCCGCTGTACAACGTGGGAACTCTCGCGCGGTTGTTAGTCAACGCCGTATCTGCTGCACGGTCCAGATAATCATCTAGCAGGTGGGGGCGCCTCCGGCCAGGTGCTTCGTTGTCCAGCGTTGAACAGCGGTGGGAATTTTTGGGGAGAAGCGAGAAGAGAAAACGTAGACCAACACTGACATCCCATCTTTGCACATGTCTGTATGCATAAGTGCCACTGGCGTACGCAGACGCATCTATCTCGATAGGACAAGTAGTCGCCCTGTAGCCATCTGTACCCTCCATGTGGATCTTTCGTGCGTGCTAACAAAGGAGTGGCTCGAGTCGGTGCCTGCTAAGCAGCGTGTTAGGTGATTTCGACAGCTTGACCCCATTCAGATAATAGGGAACATATGCAGCTATCAACAACAACGCGTTTCTTTTCGCCAGTCATACCGCTCTGTGTTTGTATGTCCATTTACGCTGTGACACGTCTGGTCAAAATACCTGAGTTGTTCGTTTCTCTGTGCTCCTCAAGCACGCACTAGACACTGTCCACGGTACGGACGCTAGCTAAGTCGGCTTCCGCCGATGTTTGTGCCGTATTTTCTCGTCATCAGAGCTACAGTGACAACTGCCGCCTCTGTCTAGTTAAGTACACGCGCTGGTGAGCTTATTCGTCGGTTTGTCGCTCCTGATAACGGGCGCGTCGGTGTGAAAAGGTAACGCATGTAATGCATAATTCGTATGCACTTTGGCGGATAAAACACGCCGAAAGAAACAATTCATGTTTTTCCGGAGGGGCACCCGGAGATGCAATAAAAGGGCAACAGCCAGTTGCAGTCGTCATGTATCGTGACGAAGGACAGTCTTTCTGATTAGCGCTTTCATATACCAATCATAGTGACAGCAATGTTTTTCAGCAACAACACGTACGCGCGTCTGGGAAGCGTAGTCGCCATATTGTAGCTGTTGCTATTGTTGGCGCTTTCACCTATTAAACAAATAAATCCACAATGTTTCCCAGATATGTAAAACAATTACATTCAACTGTCTCAAGATAATTATGTAAAAATAATTCACCAAATATTCCTCAATGGGACTCATGTCCTGTTCAACGCTCAGCAGTGATCGAAATCCATGACTGCACGGCCATTCGTTAAGGCGCGCGGATACTGTGGTCGTCTGTAATTTTATTGCTGCTGCTGTCGGGAGGCCAACGTGACAAATTGTAGCAACAGCAGCAGCAGCAGCAGCAGAGAAGAACCATGCAAAGAACGAAAAATCGACCTGTGGCTGGCGGACCATCTGATTGATAAATGTGGATTTGCTCTTCGTCAATCACTCCCTTCAATTTGTAGCCGTCCTTGTGTTGGGCGGTTTCTTTGTTTCGCCTCTTTATGAGTCGTGCAGGCCTCAATACATGCCAGGGTCCGCAAACCGATCACCCCGCGTAGACAACGGAAAGGCGATTAACTGGTGCAGCCTAGGGAGGCAAATTTTCGTCAGCGTGCGCTAGGCTAAGAAGTAAGGCTTATTAGGAACGCGTACCCCAACCGCAGAAAAGTCGCATCCGTTCGCGTGCGGCCTTCCTCGCTATGAGATGATCAGTTCACGCAGATGTTTATTGTGTCCAAAGTTCTACGATGACGTAGTAATGGAAAGGCTGCGTAGGAAGCGAACCATATTAGTCGAATGAATATAGCCTTAGCTATCTGGTTTGTGCTGCCGTTTGTTTTCCGAGGCTAATCAATTAATTCATGACTCTCTTTTGGTTTGAATAGATAAATGTCGTGAAAGAATGTTTTTTGTGCGAATATGAGGGCAGGCACTGAACACTAAGCTACGTCTACATGCGATAGTCGTTGCTGATATTGAGAGGAAGATATACTTCACTGTTTGGAATATATGTTTGTACTACATATAAGGTATTAGGTAGTTTCTTGTTAACTTTCTTAATCTGATTCATTTCACCTTATATATATATATATATATATATATATAGGTAATGAGGTTCATAGTTGGCTAT
>MNPL01006966.1:40256-73081 GCA_002081605.1 Tropilaelaps mercedesae | reverse complement strand
TATATATATATTTCTGTATATATATGTATATAGTGTAGATTCTCCGAATTGCTTAAAGGGTTTGAGCGCATGGAAATTGTATCTAGCAAACCGCTTAATAGGTGATTTTTTTTAGCTGACTTTTGCTTAAATACGTACGTGCTTCTTAGCGACGCATTGATTTTCACTATCAGCAACGTTTTTACTGTATACTCACAAGTCTTCTCAGTCTACTAATGTCTGCTAAAATATATAGTATATTCTATAGACCCTTTCGGTTCACTTTGTTTAATGCTAGATTGATAGAGATTGCTATTGAATAGCATTTTACTCACTGGAACTGATGAAGGAACTAACCCCGCAGGCAAATGGTAAAAGCTCAGTTGACACTTGATAATGACATATTCAGGAGCTGTTCCCCCGAAAAACCCCAAAAATCTTGGCGATGCCTCATAGCATAATTTCTCTACTAAAGAGAGTAAATTTAGTTCGCTAGGTTTTGTTGTTTGACATTTTTGTATCTCTGCGGTTCGAAAATAAACTCAGCCAATAGCAAACTCTGCTTATTGAGGATAATAAGCTACCGGCTTATTTTCGGGAACGATCAAATTGGCAGCTTTTTGCAAGGATAAAGCTTTCAAAGAATTAAACGTGCCTATTAGGCATACTCCGTGACTCGCAGTCCGTGAACATCTGAAACAAAATATATCATCTAGCTGGATTCTTAAAAATGTTGCCAACAATGCTAATCCTTTTACCGCTTGAATATTTATCAGCCGTCAACCTTAGATTTCAATGAAGCCAAAGAGGCAACCAGGCTAACAGTGAAGTCTAACGCTTCAGCGACAATAGCAACCTTGAGCTATTTTAAATAGGCGAACCATTGGTAGTGTAGCTCATATTTTCATTGATCATTGATTTTCTCTGTTGTGGTATTTACTAAAATCGTTCCCCTCACTAAAATCGTTTACCAAGATCCCTACGGGAGATGTTGGTCGCTAGGTACAGGTGTGCCATCTCATCTTCAGCGTGAACTGCATGACGGCACTCGACAGTGTCGACTGCTCTATACTACACAATAACATGCAATATCAAAGACGAATCAGGATTGACATTGTGTATAACTTTCAAATAGTACCTTTCGCTATACTCATTTCGGCAGGTTATGCAATACTGCCAAAGCATAAAATTTCATATCAGGCATTTATTTCAATGATTGGAGCTCTCTCCAATACCCCCAGGTTTTTAGATTTAGCAAGTATCCTACTTCGACCTTCGTGCAGGTAGCAGAATTTCGATTCATTAATAAAATGCACTGCGAATGATCAGCTAATTTGTGCTATTATGATGTTGCTGTGGCAGTTGGCATTACGTCTAGTGCACTACTCGTTAGCGAGGTAAGCAAAGAGGCTTCGGAGCAACGGTCAAAGCGGTCTAATAGAAGTAATAAATTAGTTGGACGGCTTTAATCCAGAAAAAGCAGTGAGGCTTCGACTATCTGAGGTATCCGAGGTATCTGAGAAAACATACGATGCTTGACTCCTAGATTCTCTGAGATTATCGGACCCACGAATTTTACATGAAGTGGTAACCCGAATTCAGCGTTAGCATTTTAATGAACTAACTCGTTGCAAAGTGTTGGCATGATAGACGTTGTTAAATATGAAGAATGATTTTTTAATTAATCTGGATACAGAGCATAAAACAGCCAGGTCGTAGCGAACAGGCATCATATTGCTGGTTGTGTACGAAGTTCGTCGAAACAAAGGCCTTGAATTCTGATAAGACAAACGGTGTTAACAGCCGAATTAACCCTAGTTTGAAAGTAGTAATCGCTCATTAGGACGTACCTAAATAGGCAGAGATGAACTGTTCTTTGGAAACGTCTTAGTGAGACGGACTCGAGCTTATCAAACGCTACTGAATGCTAAAGACGCTACTGGAGTATACTCGGAAACATTTTGGCTTTTACACCTAATATAGTACCTGTTATTTAATTCCACAAAGATATTTATTCACAAGACAAAAAATGGCTGAAATAATTTTATCTGCACAAGCACCGGCAACGGCACGTAAAATTTGTGTGCTTAAACATTTTATGTAGTCAAAATGAAAATTATGTTTCAAACTTCTGCATATTTTTGGCGAAATTATCCACTATGTTGTTTTATACACCCGAGCGCTTCTCTAAATTGTAAACAAAGTACGACATGTATAGGGCGGATATTTTTGGACTATTTTTGATAGGAAAGATTGAAGAAGAATCACATTTTCAATCTGGTAGTGTTTCCACAAATACTCTGGCAAACTGTTTTACGATACAGTAGTTTCGTCTGAACATATCGATACGTCAATGATGAGAATATCCTCCTTACTCACGCAAGTTCGCAATTTTTGGAGTTCGCTTCCTAGTTTGCCCTCTAGAAGGCATTGTTTATTTTGATATAAACAAGCATTAGTTGTCGAGAACGAACCAGATAGCGCAAAGAGCCATAAACTAGCTGCTGGACAAATAGATAACATTTGTATTTCTTAATGTGATAACTGATGATAAAAAGAAGATAATGAAAATCTGATAAGTTAAATTAACATAGAATGCCCCATCAGCATGAAAATCTTCTGATTACTAGCTTAGTGCAGTCGAGTAAACAATTCGTTGATGTTATTGTAAGAAATGCACGCAGCCTTCGTGGGTAACACAAATACAACTAAGCTCTAATAAGACAAGTTTAGGCGAATATCAACACTAAAATTATAATGAAAACTCATATCATGTCTAGGTATTCGAATACTTCTATAATAAGAGCCATAGCATGGCGCTTTATATTTACGTTAATGTTTACTCCATTAATGAGCGGAAATTAGACCATGTTCATCATATCTGGCATACCCACGCGGAACATTCATAAAAGATAATTCTTAGCTATAAGGTGATACCCTGAAGGCTTCGGCACCGGATAGAATTTGTATACATTACATCATGCACCTCCTACTAATGCTCCTGTGTACTAAATTTATAAATACGTACTACACTCCAGGAGCATGCATCATTATTTGATAATGCCCATCTGTTATGGCAATAGGAGACAAGACCGCTGTAGAGCATCGAGTTCTCTAGCACCAATGCTTGTACCTCTTAGTATTTTTATGCTTTTTTTATGGCCTCATTTTAGTGGTATCAAAAATGAGAAATGTATTTGGCAGGAGAGCTATTTCATTGATAACCCTATCTGGACTTTTGAAATGTTTGATAGAAAATAACTATCAGTATACTGCCTCCCTACTTTTTTCCTAAAAATTCGCCAACGTGGACACCTTTAAAAGCGTTGCAGTCACGTCTTTTAAAGTTTGATCGTAGATAAGTGGCGTTTCCGTTCAGATGACGTTCCAACAAGACCCTTGACAAGACTCTGAGCCTCTAAAACGTATAGTACTGAATTTTGCCTTCCCGAATCCCTATTTTTGTTAGCTGTCTCTCCATTTTACGCGTTTCAGTTTCATGTGACAAATATTCGTCTTTACCTGTTTCTCTAAACCTGGAGACCTGATTCTCACATGACCTCCCCAACTGGCAACAGGTTATACCTGTCACCTGTTCCTCATCTTCTACTAAAATTCTTCTTACCATTGCCTAGCTATACCTAACATATTATGCTCGCACCAATCGACTTTTCCCCGAAGTTCCAAAGCACACTATTGCGCATCGTGTGGACACCTTGTACACGAACGACAAGCTCGAAAGCTCAACAAGTACTTATGGCTGGCGCGTTGTATTGCTTGCTTCAGGCGAGCGCGAGGTATCGCAAATAGTGTGGACGGTCGTGGTCATGGTCTCGATGTTGATATCCTAATCGGCCGTGGGATGGGCTCTCTTCCAGGTGAGTGCTACCACTGGCTGCAGGCGGGTGCTGCCATCATCGCTAGCATCGTTCAGAAGGACTGTTACGGTTGGCCTTAGCTCCCTTTCCTTTTGGCTGTGGGGCCCTCTCCTCGGTGAGGGCAACGCAGCCGGGGCGTCTCCAGTGACGAAGCCAGAGCCGGCCGAAAAGTATCGGCGGGTCTCCTGCAGCGCGACGTGTTCTAGCGCGCGCCCTCACCACTGCATACCATTTGGACAAGTGGGAACAGCTCCGAACGGCGCTCATGCTACAAATATCCAACGTCAACATGCTTTGACCTAAGTAGAAAAAAATTTACGAAACGGCCCGCCAACTCAAAAAGACCCAAAGATATTCGCACCCGAAACCCCTCCTCTTACAGAGAGACCTACAACCGGCAACAACCTTCAAAGAAGTACCGTTTTGAGAAAGGAGGTGTATCTGTGCAGTGTCGCTCGGATAGCTGCCACATATCTGTCACTATTATAGAAAAGTGGCTTGTAAGGGTCTTGAGACAGAGGTTACCGCTTCAGGAAGCTGGCAACACCAAAAACATCAACAAAAAATAGAAACAGGTGTATTAGCTTGCCAAGGCGCAAGCTGGATAATGGAATCGTGAGCTGAAGCTACGTTTTGGTAAAGTGCGCTGGTTAGTGAAAGGAATTACTGTTGTTTGCCTCGCACAGGCTGGAGACCTCGTCGAGACGGTGGTATCAACTGTTAATGAAAACGGTCATGCTTTTCAGCAATTATATTCTACAGAATAACTAACAGACAAAGCTTTGTTGGTGTGCAATTTCTTATTGTGTCCTATCGTGTTTCTCCTTTGGATCTGGATGCAGTGTTGTGCTACATATATCGCTGAAGTTGCGCAAGTGAAGCTAAACATAAATGCATATTCGTGCAAGGCACAAATGTGAGCAGGTTTTTCGCGAAGTAGCGGGCGTTCGCATGTATGTGCATGAATGCATTTGATATCGTAGAGCTGCTGATATTGCAGCAGCTTTGAAGGGACAACGATAACGGCGGCGTTGACAACGGCGACCGCGCAGACAGAGCACCGGTATGTTTGACCATTACGTTGACAGCAATAGATTCCTACTGTCACGCTGCGCAAATCTGTTTAAATGTACTGAACATTACATACAGCACACCCTGAAACGCCACAGTCACATCTTCTATATTGGTCAAGCGTAATTTTGTGTGCTAGATCGACTGCAAAACGTGATTGAATTGTTGTTGAGTACTCGATTCGTGATGTTCTGTGACTCTTTTTCAAGTGTTGGATTAATTGAAAACCGAAATGAAGGTTGAGAAAATTGCAATGATTAGTCGCACCTCTGAAGTGCAGAAGCGGATGGAAAAAGTTATTTGTATGTTCTATCTCCGTTTGTAAGCGACCCTCGTGTGAGAGTTCCAGGTCAATTTCGTCACAATTCAATGTTGAATGAAGATCATAAAACACAAATTTCTCCCGAGCGGTCCACCAGAGCGACAGGCCTAGGCTACACAGAGAGATAGGGGTCCCTAAAATACACAAACGAAATGGTAACTATACTTCGGTTACATAAAAAAAATGGGCCATGCTTGTTATCAAGACGTTATTCATAATTATGTAAACCAGTACAACGTATGTTCGCATAGATACGTAAAGTAGGTAGCGGACCAGATTTTTGAATACGGTACCTGTTGAATATACACCTCGGCCAGCCGAGCGCGTATGAGTGCATAGCATTTATAATTCCGTGCCGTTATTCATAGCCCGGTGTCCTCGAATATCCTTGCAGTTAGTCATTCTGTTAAGACCAAGAGTAGAATTCGTATTTATCATTTAAGCTAAATCACAAATAACCATGATCTCCTTCGCGATGAGCACAAAGGCCAGCACTCCCTCCTTCTTCACTCCAATTACCTAACCCTATCGTTATAATATTCCTAGTTCGATCAAGGCGAAAAGGGATTTCAATGTGTTGGTTATAAGGCACAGGCGAGCTCAATTTGTTACCTTTCCTTTCAATAGTTTAGCAGACTAAATTGAACCCGTTGAATAAACGACGTTGGCCATGCATTATACGCGGAACGTAGACTGATAAATAACAACGTCGCACAAACTGAACACATGGGACTTTGGCTTAATTTAGGTCGTTGGTGATATGCCTACTTACGGGCTACAGCACAGGACGACAGATTAGCTATTCCACAAAAGTTACTATATCAAACTGTCTCAGTGCTCTACGAGCGTACCGGTCGAATATTTACTATTAAATCCCGTCACCTTGCCTTTGTTGTTGAACCTGTTCTAGATAAAAATGCGTTTCTGCACTTCGATATGTCTTATATACAACTCTCTTCTTTTTGATAAGTATCTAATACAATGTGACGGCCTGTACATTAATATAATTCTCTCTGTTTATTCGTTATCTTTCATCTAAATTATACTAATGACAACACCTCAACACCAACGAAACTAGATAATTTATCGGTCTTGTCCCACCGTATTGATTTGTAAACTCCTCATTACTTTCTTTACGTCTGTAGACTCCATAAAGAATCCGACGTTGACATTAGTTAGCAACGTAGAAGGTATCGGGAAACGTCACTATTTTTAGGTTCAGACATTCTATCCAGTAAAAAATTTTGAAAGTGCCATTTTCATCAGGTAATAGAATCGAGAGGTGCACATCTATGCAATTAGTGATGTTTTTTGACAGAAATAACAGTACAGGTCATTTTATGGATATGCTCAAAATGCACTTCCTCACTACTGTATGAAGTGCATTGTTAGACTTCCTTAAATAGTATATTTAATCTAGCTTCATTTACTATACCGTTCGCTTTTGCTAAAGCGAATTATAATTGCACAGAGCGTTGCACTTTGGACAGTTGTGTAGGAAAAATTCCATTGTATTTTTTCTGAACACACAAAAGGGCTTGGTTAGAACAAATTTGCTCTTTTTCTTATAAATAGAGATGACACTTACGTGGGCCGAAACTCCGAAAATGTAAACAACGTCCTTAAGGCGATTTGAAACATATGTAGTAAGAAATATATGATATATCAGTTGTCATAACGTCCAGGACAAATACAAATAGAGCATAAACGACTTTCACAAATAAGTCGGTAGGGTCGATGCTTTACGAATAGGTCAAAAAAATCTCCAAACTGACCAATACTGCGATAAATACAAATTTAAAAAATATCAACAAGTGTCTATATCGATGCGTCAATTTGACATTACTTTCTATACAGATAACTCTACGACTGCAACGTCCAACATTCAGATTTCGAAATGGTTGAAACTTTAAATATTCTACTATTAGCTAAATATTTAATTAGGTATTTTTTATTTTTTAAATATTTAATTAAATATTTAATTTCTTAGCGCAAACATATCAAGTTGAATATGGGAGGAGTTTTGCATAATTTGAAGTTGCAATGTTCTTAGAGAAAGAGTGCAGTGATAAGCTCTACAGAGTCGGATCGATTTCCTTGATGACAAGATTGAATTCATCCCATATAACGTATTTTTACATTAATTTATAGTAAAATTAACTTTTATTCAAATCGATAAAACCTAATGGATAGAACAGTTTTCCGCAAGTTTTCTACCGGTCGGTGTATTTAAATTGTTGTTTAGGCATCTAATAAAAAATAGCCACTCAAACGGATGTGCAAACTTTAGGTAATAACGACTCTCTTCTACAGAATGACGGCAGCACCGGCGGGAAAATTCAATACTACTTTTCGATATAATATTGTAACGGAAGATTTACAAAGGTTACTTTCTTAGATCAATACTACACTAAACGTGTCCTAAAAATATCAATTTCAAATTAAGTAAACGCCGTTTTGTAACACGTTTTCAATAACGAACAAAAAATATCAGAATAGATTTTGATATTTAGTAGTTACTAGCAAAGGATGGCGAAAGCAGAACCACACGGGCAGATAAGAACACAGGCAGATAGAAATAGCAATTTCTAAGGGCGAAACTAGGAAAAGCCGGCAACTTTCCATATTTACTCTTCGAAGTGCATGTTTGACATATAGAGGGTTTTCGGGATGAGGCAGCCACAAGTGAGTCTCGATTCAAATAAATCGGGAATGGGTTTTGCGACACTGTGTAGTCTAATGAAGATGACAAAATAGAACCACAAGAAATTTAAGCGGTTCTTTTTTTGATTGCATAAAATGCATTACAAACGATAATAAGGTTTCCACTTGTGGAACTCTCACGTGTCTTTAGGTTAAACACTTGCGCCTTTCATATTACAGCTTGATTGTTTTAATATTTATCTTCTCCAATTTATATCACGACTATAATAGACGACTTCGCTCATTTTGTTGATCCTGAAAAAAGTTGACCTCCCTGAAACGGTTAGGAAAATGACGAAATTAAGATTGGAGCTGAGATGAAAAAAACTAATGCTGTAACATTATTACTCTGCGTCCCAGAACTCTGTAATCCAGAAGACAGAAGAAATCTCATTTAGAGTAGGTCGCTACGTCTCGCTACACTAAATGTACACACGCGCGACAGAAAATAAGTAAGTTAAGAAAATAAGTAGTATAAGGACCATAGCTACTAATAAATGCCAATACTTATAACTCACCGGCTTGTTCCTAACGATGCACAGCCCTGCTTTCAAGCTTCTAATTGCACAAGGCTGTGTACCTTCCTCCATGCTAGCTGAATTTATTTCACTGATTGCTGCTACAATATGTATCGTGTTTGACTGGTACAAGTGCTCAATGTCGGCGTCAAAAGCGAATACTTCTCAGACAGCGGTTAGCGTCTCAAGATTATATTTTTTATAATAGGATTCTCTCATTTAGTTTAATTTAGTTGAAGGTAAACATTAAATTTTTTTTCAATTAAGGTCTACACTTCGTAGTTATGTTAGGAGGCACTTATACGTATAAGCTACGTCATTGCCAATTTCTTCAAGGTGTGTAACTCTTGTTTTGTAACCTTGCGTGGTCAGTACCATTGAGGTATCATTAGCACATAGCACCGATATTTATATATATATATATATAAAGACGCCGCAGTGTATCGATAACTCATTCATGTTGTTGGTTTGTACTAACTAAAAATGTATGTCCATTATCGAAATGCGGTCATCGACGTTCGTTGTCTTGGTTATATTGGAAGATATGTCTTTTTATATTTAGTCAAGCAGCTAAAACACTCGCACGTGCCACAGACAAATATGCGACGCTGACTAAATAGGTCCCCCCAAGTATTATTGTTATGCATAAAGGAACGAAATAGAGGAATATTTGTTTTTGGTGAAAACGTATCAGTATGTACTTATATTGCTTCAGAGTTCCTATAAGACAGCTACCAGATCTCAAAACATCGTATTTGAAAGGTGGCTAGTAGTGCCACCAACTCTCCCGACCCAGTATCATTACAGTGCAGCTATACTGTGGTACTATCTGTCTAGGAGTGTCTCTGCGTAATATCGAGCCTATCCGTCCAGTGCAGTAGCAGTCATTAATAATCGTGATGTACCTCGTGTAGAACATTGGCAAGTTATGCAAAGTATCTTGTCCGAGTTCACGCACCATGCGCGTGATTGTTGTCAAAGGGCGACGCGGACAATAACAACAACAAGTAACAATACCCGACGCCGACAGCCATAAGGTAATTAGCGTCTAATGGGCGCACAGCATGCTGCAACTCTTCGGTGGGCCAAGGGCGATTTCGATTCCTCTTAAAGCTCGAAATAATGTCATATACGAATGCCCACAAGGGACGCTTCGCAATAATAGCAATAGCATAGCACCTATGTATTTATTCAACCTTCAAGGAGACAAAATCAATGAATAGCGTCGTCAAACGCTCAAAGGGAGTACAAGTAGCATACGAAAATGACGTGACTTGTTGAACGAAGCCGCTTTTTTGACATGTTGTGGAATAAACTGCCACAGAAACAGTTAGTTGCCCCTATTGAAATGGCTTTCTTATCATCTTTCATCGTAACAGGTGGCATAGCTGTAAATCAATATAACCCTACCCTATTACTATGTGCTCGTATAAATCTCACGTATAAACAAAAAAGCACTTAGACTACAACGTACAAGACTTAGAGAAACTACCTTTACGGTCGAATACACGAGGAAGAGTCAAAATTGGTCAATAGAAATGGTGGTGTTAATAGAATCAGTGACCGGGATAAGAATATAATTGTAGCCACCAATTTTGTTTTAGAATTCTACAAAGCCCGCAGAGTTATAATTATAACGCCAAACAAACTATATAACAAGTCCCCACTTTTTATTAGAAATAATTCCATTTATTCAAATATTGCTATTGTCTCAAGCACCATTAGGCGCTCTTATAGTTTGATGAAGTTACTTAAATTCGACATAATTATGTCCTAGATCAGGCTACTCGCTAGATAATTAATATTCCTTCATTCTTTTTCTGTCAACTCAACGGGGTGTTAAATAGAACCCGGCTTTGACAACTGTGTTAAACACAACACACAAACTCGTTTTTAGTTATGTTAATGGTTTCTTCAGGCGTCGTAAACAAGGCTTCATTTGTACACAATAATTCTAGAGCTTATATTCAGAAGATGTGCCGGGTAACGCCAGATGAGCAACTAAACACGCAAATATATTTAGCATGTCACTGACTATTGCTTAATAGCAATCTAAGAACTGTAATAATGGGAAATGCCTAATGATCAATGCGCTGCAATTACAGTTTGAGGTCTGATTTGAGCGTTGTAGTCGTTTGGTGGGGGAGTGTTGCGCAGCGACCCGTAGTCAACGCCGAATGCGGCATAGATTAGCCGCAACACCGTCAGTATAATGTGGAGTGTTCGTCGATATATGCTGACAGGATAGTTTGAATCGCATATATCTGTACCTAGTGAGTTAAAAACAAAATTAGACTCTACAAGACTCTAAAAACTCTACAAGAATGTTATGAATAGAAAAAGACTAGAACAAGCCAGAAGCAACATTCTGTAAAGACACCCCGGGGTCGCGACTGTGCATGTTAGCCGCCAATAGTGTAGTTTTCAATTAAATATTCAATTAATATGAGTAAAAATTTCAAACTTTACGTAGAGCGTGTGTCTCTTTTTACTCACTTTTGAAATACAAGAGGCTCGCTGTCATCAGAAGTGTCCTGTGTGTGTTACCGAAAAGATTGGAAATTAATAAATATATGTACATATACAGAATTTCGATTCATACTAGACGTTGTAATTTGTGATTTGGAGCATGTTACGAGTGCCTGGGAAAAGGCTTCCACTTATAGCTATTTTGCTGCCGTCGACGGTCGAGAATTTCGCGGAAGTGGATCATCAAATTACAGGGTAGACAGGACTGAATGCTACCGCGGAGCCAACCAGCTATACCACGAACCTTTTTGTCTGTCGAGTTATCGACCTGCCAATATTATTGACTTCATTGTGTTCACAGGACGAATACACAAAATATATGGAGAATACCAACCGCTAGATGCGAGCAAGAACCGTTAAGAAAGCCAGTTCAACCTTTTCTTGGCGTATGTCTGAATCCTAATGAGAAGTCCTTTTTACAACACCTTTTGGCGTGTTTTACTGGTTGGATTAGGGTAAAGCACAGCTCATCTGAAGAAAGAAATGGTAATGGCTTGGGAAAGATGGTTGGGAGTGTGCACCAGCAATAAGGGCCAGTTGTAAGAGTGGTAAGATATGCCTCTTTAAGGCGTTTCTCCTTCCGGAAGCTTTAGCGCGGAGGCAAGCTTAAGGCGAATCTTAACGGAGTGGCCGCACATTTTGTTTATTACCAGAGATAGGGAGCCCTAAGGCCAATGTTCGCCTGTCACAGACTTGACCGACTCAAAAATAAAAGTCCACGCCACGCACGTGAAATGACATGCACGGTTCTATTTATGGGGCTCTAACGTCCGGATATGCCCCATAAAACAGTAATCCCTTATTACATCGAAGGATTGTTGCGGCCAGACTGTTAGCTAAGTTGGCCGTCTGTGAAATGTGCGATGACACTGAGTAGCCGCAGCAAACCGGTGATTTTTTTCTGCGGGCAGATTCACTTTACCGCAAGTCAACTCAAAGGAGAAAACTATCCCCCATAGGCCTCAAAAAAATTGCTTAATTGCTAAAAAAACGTTTTATTTGGTGTAGAGGTAATAAAGAGTACGCAATATGGAAAGATCATGTGAGAGAAGTGACTTGAAAGATATTACAAGAATCAATTTCTCTTAGAAAAATAATACTGCATTAACGCCCGCGATTGTACCATTAAAAATGATGTTGGTGCAAATTTTCAAACACATTCATCGATACAGACGAATTCAGTGGAGTATTCACTAAGTTGAGCGATACATATCCAGTGGCACACATATCCAACTTAGTCTATTTTATAAAGAATATGTTTCTAAATATATGTTCGGATTATATGTGGACACGTACGCAAATAGATATTCTCGGTGTCAAAAATTCAGAACCAATAGTAGAAAAAAGTTGTTTTGACCGTTAGCCAGCCCTTCTTATATCTAATAGGAGACTAAATTATCATTCAGCCATTTCCTTGTAAAATCTCCTTGTTTTGTGTGTACATTTTGCGACGTGGACAACAGTAGCAACGGATGTCTATGCATGTATTTGTCAATGGACGTATCAGTGATAGTACTAATAATGCCATTCTAATATACTCACCATTTCGTGAAATTAGTAAGTTTTGTCTCCGCTCAACGCACTTGTAGCTAAGCCTTCTCGGTATTAGGCAAATGCAAGTACTTGTGCATGCGTTAACAAAAAAAAACATATGCATACACACATTATAGGTTCTGCTATGTAATTATAATGGTAGCGATGACGCGGTATACTCTTGACAAATGATCGAGAAAATATCGTTAGTTATGGAAAAGCAAAATAGCGTAGAAAGGCATCTCTATTAGTTTAATGGATTAAAGTTTGTGTTAATTCAATTGTCTTTCATATGTGCTAGCGCTTGGTGTAAGGAAGCTAGTCAATTGACGTTGCGTAAGATGACAGCGAAGACAAGTGGTATACAAAAATTTTCCCGGCAGATTGCATGTCGCAGACACGGGTAGCGGTCAATAATTCTCTAATCGACAGTTTGCACATCTGCATGCTGTAGGTGCAAATTCAACAAATGTTTTCCTGCGTCGTTGTATTACTGCTGGACATGGGGTCTATGGAATTTGCGATTTTCCTAAGTTTATCTTTGTTTCATCATGGTCTGTCGTTTGCCAACGGTCTGAGTCATTGTCAAGTCGTTACTTGACAATGACTCAAAATTTGTAGCTTGCACTTCCTGTGCTCCCACAGCCCTCCTTTTATCTCTATGGGACCTTCGTGCAGCAGATCTATGGCACTAAGGATTCTTTACATTTCCATGATAGTCTCATAATATCTATGGACGGTTGACCCCGTTGGACTTCATCGCCGTCTACGTTAGTATATCGAAGGGACCGATTACCTCATGCAGCTATTAGAATAAAAAAAGTCCCGCCAAAAGTTGCTCTGTCGGTGTGCACTTGCTATACTTAATTATGAAGCACAAAATCGAAATTGCTGGCGTGCTTCCTGTTGCCGCGGATATTGTCGATTGATTGCTGTCAATGCGCGCGCAGTTACGTCGAATTTAATACTTCGAAAGGTTTGCGAGAGAGTAGTGAAGCAGAACAACAGAAGCGCGGATAGTATTAAATCTATAGTACACTATCCAGTTACAATTATTGTGACCACTGTGATAATGAAAACACACATCGTCAATTTGCCAATAATTTACCAATCGCGTTTTTGACGTTTTATTATAACAGCTGCTGTTCTTCTTTCTAGTTCTGCTGTCATATATGTCGTCTTTACCAAGAGAGAGAAAGCAGAGCTATTCATTTTGATTCATTTCACACCAGCCTATGAAAGCGCATTTTTACATATATACGATACACATAAAAATGATGATGCTTGAAAAATGATCGATGCTTTTTTCGCAGACATACAGCGAAAGGGAGAAGGGGGACAGCGAAAAAGATAAATCAATAGCGATCTACAGTCTATACGAAGAAGCCACGGCAATACAGAATGACATGGAAAAGTTCCGAAATTAAATGGACAGCTCGAAACTATCTCTATTTAGTTTTAACTCAGCTGTCTATTATTTTGTCTAGAGAGTAACTAGTTTGCATGATTTTTACAATTATGATGTTAAGGAAAAATAGTAAATATTAAGCGTAAAATACTTCCATTACGGCCGCGACTACCATTTTATGGGGGCCATGATCTTCACGGGAGCTCAAAGAAACTTGTAGTCGAAACAGTTCTGTATGTATCACAGAGCGGTCATTACACTATGCCAGCTTCTTCCGTTTTCTTCCTGGAAACGCTAAAAAGGTTGGTGTTTTGCGTCTTTATAATGTACATGCGCCCGCTTTTGCCAGCTCTGCAGTTTTTTTCTGGCTTTCTCCATTGTTCTTGTGCTCAAATCGATCTTTGGCTTGACCTTTACATAACCAACTTGTTTACTAAAATTCTTTTGCCCAAGAAGCTACTAAGAATACTAGGGCGTACAGCAAACACTTGTCTACACTTGTGAACTCCAGCTAATAAGAATATATATCTTTCAAAATCGCCTTGATGACCAAGAATTCTTCCGATGAAATCTTTTATTCTACAGGGTTGTATATATAGTCATCTACCTGTTCCCGTTTAGCTTGAAACTCTTTAGTTTGAGCTTTCTAAACAAATAGAACTGGATTTGAAAACTATGCCGACCACTACTTAATATGCAGTCGGCTATTTTTCTGCGTGTATCTAAACTTTTGCGGAGCTAGACTATTAATCTAACATTGAACGTCCACACATCGTTTCGCGTTTATATATGGGAGAGATACCCCAAAATGTTAATGTGCAATGGCGGGGATCGAACCCGCGCCTCCTCCTCCGCTGTCTCCTCTGGTCGCAACGCGCGCCCAGCCATCGGGGTTAACTCTACCCTCTATACACAATTCGCTGTAACTTCTCCCACAGGAAGCCCCGCTTCACAATGCTTAGCTTTAATGTGCAGTAGCTCAGCGCAAATTCCAATAAAAGTGTGCTACCTGTTAATTTAGCCACTTCGCTGGGCGTGTAAGGCAATTTGTGACGCATGTAAAGCAAGACGTCCAAGAATGCATTGTATATGTGAACAAAAGATTATTTAGCAGAGGAAGAGGGGTGAACTAATGGTGAAACGCCTGGGAACAATATTCTTAGCAAATATCCTTTTAATAGAATAAATTTCTTTTGTAATGCCATCGTTATCAGGATTATTCTGGTGCACCTCCTAGTCCTAAAAACTGCGCAAGTTTTGGCCAACGAGTTTTATATGTGCATATATATACGCCATAACGTGTTAATACACAATTTTACACTCACGCTTGTTGCTCGGCTAGTTATATATGACACTAATCGGACGTTTGCTGCTCGTTGAGGAAAAAAAAGAACAGCCATAAGGAAAAAACTGACCTACAGCTATTTTGTCTTTGTCTCTAACGGATTGGTCCTTGCCATCCGTAGCGTAAACGTAAACACTAAAACGCCGATATGTATCTCTGCACAGGTGGAACTTCTTAGCCGATATAGCTTCTAAGTCTGTCTGAAGCCTATTCGTTCCTTCACTTTACATAACCGTACTCCTTTTGCGACACAGGCCATGAAAATGCCCGTAAAGAACGTTAAAGGCCGAGCGGTGGGTAATATTACACCATCATGGACAATTCGACGCTTATTAAATTAAAAAGACGGCCAGCATCAGGCATAGCGTGCCATACCAGACTTACGCTTGTACATTTTTGCACCCGTTAATAAATTGATTGTAGAAGGTGCATTTTGGCTTAGCGTTCAATTGCTGCGACTGTTGTTGGTATGAAACATGTTCGAAAGTTATTCTACGCCCGTAAAGAAGAACAGTGAATCCCTGACGAGCAAATCAGTACGAGCAAAATGTATGTGGCAATGACTCTTAGTAGCTACTGTTGTCATTGAAATATGTCAATTTTACGTTGTCCAAATTGCCCGAATTGTTTTGTTCGAAGCTGGCAACGCTGAGCATCCTGTACGTAGACGTCAAAGCAATAAAAAGTATAAGTAGCTTGGTTTGACATTATTTGATAAAAGCAATATAATTTAACTTTCGAAAATCTGGCCGTTTCCGTTTGAATCCACTATTTGCGATTATGCAGGAAAGGATACACATGATCAATAAGTTAAATCACATAATAGATTCCACTACTGTACGGGATGCCCAAGCTTGTCTAATCCTAAATAGATTTGCTAACGTCCTAGTAGATTTCTAAAAGACAAATAGGAACTACTTGAAACGTGATATGACATCGTTGACGCTTGTCAATAACGACAGTCTCGGGTGGTAAGATATTGCTGTTTAGCAAGATATATGTAAAGGTTTGAGCCTGACCCATCTCGAGCCTCACGTCGGGTTATCGCTACCCGTTCCCTCTACACTCGTGCAAACAGGTCACTTGCTTTCCTCGTCTCTAGCTGAAGCTCATTCTCCGTTCAGTTTATCGTTGGAAACAACATAGGCCACACAACAACTTGTTGCAGTATTGACGACATGCGCATTCATCTCTCAGCGCACATGGCCGACGAAAATCAACGAGATGGCCGCAGTCCAGACAAATGTTCACGGAAAGTCATCTATCACAATATGCACACAGAAAGCTGTGTCTTTCCATTTTATCAATAGGGAATAGAGCTTGCTTACCGTTATGACGCTGAGGCGGTTCTCCCAAAGAAAAAACCATGTAGGAACGTCTAACCAGGCTACCTATGTCCATCAACATCGTTCTGGGCCTGGACAAAATGCATCTGCATGATTTGGGCAGAATTTTACCACATAATAATCAAACACGGGTGCTGTTTTCTAGTTATAATTTAGGTAGCCATGATGGTGACCGGTATGTTGGCGTGAAAGCTACTCTCGGTGATTCCCGCAGTATCGGAGAGGCACGGAACATGGCAGGCAAACGGTCGGTTCTAATCATTGTGATGCATTGGGGATGATATAGGTGAATTCCCGTGTCAGCGTGTCCCGTGGCCTATACTGCTGTGCCATGTGTGTAGGATATAGGATATAGACAACAGTCGTTCTTTTCACTTTTTCGTGCATACGTCTTGTGTGAATTGAAGAATACTGTGCAAGAAGGTCGACCGAGACGATTCGGTTTATGTAGAACTTGTAAAGGAAGCTCTATAAAAGTCATTTATCGTAATACATCCAGTTTCTCTATTTGTTGTATTTTATTTTATAATGTGCATTATTTTAAGCAATGCAGACGAGATCACGCACTATAGCGCCCTAGTGAGGCGCTGTGATTAAATATTGGTTTTAGGAGCCTGTAAGGGATGGTCTAATAACTGGCAAAAATGATACGAATCGTATGCATTTTGTGGTTAACATTCATCAGCCAATATTGATTGAGAAAGGTGCAGTATACTAACCGAATAAGTTAAGCAAAAAAATGATGTGTAATTCTTTGTGACATGAAATTCCTAAGTTTAAGCGCGAAAACGCAATTATACTAGTAAGCGAGACGATCTTTGGTATAATGTTGAGATTGGGCATACATAAATTCGATTATAACCTCACAGAATTTTACTCATTGTGTTTTTTGAAACCAGTTAAGGTGCACTACCATTCGTACGCATCACCGTACGACTAGTACCGGTTGTTAGCCGATCTCAAGCGTCGTCGCGGTGCATTTTTGCAGATCTCATGTTCAAAGGCAACAATTTTTCTATACTACATATAGAGCATACATTTAACAGTGAATGTTTTACCAAACAAGCCTTTAATTAACCGATTACCTAAAGAATATTGGATCATATGTTCTCTGATATTTCTCATCGTTATTCCAGGAGTAAACTATTAAGACACGTAGGCGTTGCAAGGTTGCACCAAATTCTTACTGGTTTTCATGATTAGATGCTATGGTGGGTCATTAATCGTTTCTTCAAACCCCGTTGACGGCTTAGACTGTATCCTCAACTCATTATACCACCAGATGGCTCTAGTAATTTTTCAAGCAGTTGGTAATTTTTACGAAGAACGTGCCGAATAAGGTGAATCTAATTCATACACTCAATTTGTGCAAAGTGTTTTAAAAGCAATAGACATTATCAAGCGATCTATGTTACGAGTCACGTTGTCTTTAGCCACGTGAAGATTCATCACGAAGCACAAAGACACTCAAATCCGGTAATATAATGAAGAATGTCGCCGATTCTGCAACTGACTCGATTTGTGTTACTTGATTAGAGAGGTCAACCATGCGTTAAACCGACAACCGGCATCTCTGCCCTGTCAGACGGGCTGGAATTGTGCATTGGCTCTGTTCATGAGTTTGTTCCATATCTCCTTACCTTTCGTTCACTTTGTCGACCTTTGTTCCATGCGTCAGGCACGTCAGGACTCCACAATCGTCTGCGAGTTTTATGAACGCCAACCCATCAACGCTCCTGGTCCGTATGGTGGTGCCCAGGACCTGTCTTCTAAAGCTTTGTGCCTCGGCGCTGTGTGCTCTTTGTAGATCTACCCCGTTTGTTGATCCCCTGACAATGCGAATGCTCCATTGCACTCTGTGAAGAGCAGTGTGAGGCATCGTATAAGATGAATTGTGAAAATAGCTGCTATTCTATAGAATCCCCTCATGCGATACCGTTTTTACCACGTCATCTTCAGACATTCTGGAAAAAAGAGGAAAACGTGCTTATCATTATTTGATTGTTGTTTGCTACAGACAGATTGGTAGAAAAATCATGTCATTGATCAAAAGTGAATGCTGGAGGAAACAAACAGAACACTTTTACGATGAAAACTTCCGTACCCGTTTTAGCTCACAATGGCATTATATTTAATTTGCTTCACCAAGAACTTGGTATCAGTCGATGCTAGAGGTGCTAGTACTGAAAGGTTCAGTCACCTTTCAGTGCTACTAACATTGTAAGGCTCATAATATCTGGCACGAATGCGAATAATTTGAATGTACAATAAGTGGAAGGTATCATTGTTTACTCAGGTCAAACATAACTGTTCAGTTTGCTGATATTAATGACTTGATTAATAGAAAAAATGATCGTGTCTCAATTGGAATTCAAACCCAGCACCTTGCGAATTTTTAGGTTTCGCACATCCATCCTCAGTAGTCGGTACTGCACTGCTAAGGCCCTGCTTGCTAGAACCGTTTTTTAGTTTTTTGACATAACCATCAGAAGATTAAGGCATTAAGATTTTGCGGTGCTTTTACATCGTGTTAGTATATGAGTTTATACCAAGAAAACTTGAGTCACTGGTGGTTATTATGGGAATTTACTAACGAACCGATGTAAAAAATGTCAAAACATAATAAAGATGTCACCACAAGGTAGTTTGTATAATTTCTGTAAATCTTAATTCTTGGCAAAAATAGTTAAAAATTCGTTTGACAATGTTAGCATTACAAAATCATGCTAGCGTCACATTAGTCATAAAGGATAAACCGATTAGTCTAAATAACCTTGAACACCGTCTAATAAATAAAATTTATTGGCCGTTCATTGCAGTAGACAATCAGCCACCTTTAAATTTTATTTCGCAAAATGCATTAAACGCTAAATCAATCATGGCTTCTAGTAAACAAGACCTCACACACAGGTCAAACTTTGACGGATGGAAAGCTGCGCCCGTCAGAATTATTTGAAGCTTATCCTCGTAAATTCTCTATGTCCAAGAATAATATATCCGATATTAGATACATAATTCTAATATATGTAGTTCTTTGGGCACACGCATCTTCACACATATATGCACGCATGCCGAGTTTAGCTAAAATTGAACTAATTGTTTCGCATTCGAAATCATCGCGTTATTATCTCACAGGACAAATTATACCGCATGTACGACCATTACTAATAATCCATTCCCTCTTGTGCTTGTACAAATAGCACAGAGTTCCTGAGTAAAAATATTTGCAATTAACGATCTAACTTCTTTAGATTGCTTAAATCACCTGGCCAGGTCCATGATGGTTAACTACAGAAGACCAGAGCAAAATGACTCATAACGTTTTACGCTCTTAAATTTCATGCTTTATGTTCAAAGGCTGACCTCAGCTCAGGATATGCATCACGCTTAACACATCGTTGAACTGGAAATAGCACGTACCAGTATACCAACAGAACACTTAGTCAAGATTAAATCGGCGGGTGGAGTTAGTTGATCTCGTTCGGAGAGTTCTTCCGTGAAAGCATTGCGTGCGTAAGGATCTTTGATTTTGAACAAATCTGCCGTCTCTCATTTAGGCTGGAAGGATCTACACAGCAGCAGTTATGCACACGATACCAGACAGCTCGGTCTCTTTTGGCAAAGTTTATTTCAGTTTAGGAGATTCGGATCGACAAACTGACATCACAGCGTGCGAAGGTTGAAAATAAGTTGGACGAGCATCCAAGTAGCCGAAGAGCCAATATCGCTCAAATGGTCAAAGATTGGTTGTTTTCATAGAGTTAGGTATTCTACGTTATAGCTACCAGTTCAGTCACAGAGTCCCTTTACCGACCAGGCATCTAAACAAAAATTGGTATATTTAGCTTATTTGAGTGACTTCTGTAAAAAGTAAACTTTACGTCAAGGTGTATGCGTACATGTATGAATAATTATGAGGTGCGCGCGTGTCTGATTCCCCTATTTGGACTAGAGGGTACAATTGAGTGCTATTTTAAGTCGGGTTGTTCCTACTTTTAACCTGGACTGTAGTAAATTAAAAAAAACCAAAGCCCAGTATCTAATTATTTGTTGAAAGTAGAAATGTTTCTTAACGAATATTTGTTTTTCTTTAGTTGAAATGATTCCATTAAACATCTCGTGTTATTTGTACATCTTACTTATGCTAAGAATGGACGTACGCATGAAGCATCAGCGCGTGCGGTACTAATCCGATCATGTACATGCACTTGTCAAAATCAGTTTACAAAATACTAATTTTTGTGTCATGAAAAAATATCGAAGCATCTCCTCGATAGCAAAACAATGACCAAGTATCTGTTCCCTGACATGCAAGTATAACTGTAAGACACATAATTAGAATCGAATTTGTGACGAGCTTCTAGTTTCTGTTCGTGCCTCATTAAAACTCCACCAGATTTCGGGTTAAAGTCGGTTTTGGATTGAAAAATGTTTCTCATTAGAAAGATTAGAGTAAGACGATAAAACTATCTTTCCAAGTTATAGAGAGATTAGGCCGATCTCAAAATATTCTTAAGGGTTAAATATTGAAAGATGCAGCGGTTCAAACTGGCACGCGTTGTTCATGGTAATTGGACGACTGATTTAAATATATTGATACCGAATATCGGTGTCAGTGTGACAGTTTGAAGCGGACAGGTTTGGACCTGTATGTGCATGCTACACTTCTAATCGTTCTAGCCGCTCAGAGGCTAAAACTTTAGCCCTCATAACTCTTACTGTGATAATCCACTACTAAATGATGCGCAATTTCATTATTATTTATTTGAAAACATGGAGTCTTCTATTTTAATCCCATGGGGTAGAAGTGGGTGGCTATTCTTGAAGCTCTCCTTTATGAAATTTCTTCTTTTTCGTACAGCCAGATCAGCATTCTCCGATAAAGATATATCGATGCATGTAATGACGTAATTATCGTCTTAGGTGTCTCTATCTGCTTCGTTATTCGCGGTCCTTGAACATAATTTTAGATATGACTTAGTTATGAGTAATGTATGCCGCTAGGAAATTTCAAAACACTTCCAATCACTTAGAAAAGAGCGAATTTAAAAGAGCACATTGAATTATCGTTTCCAAAATGTAGTTCGATACGTTTGCGAAACTCCCTTTCAGCCACAGCATGCTAATTACCTAATGCGGCTTCGTAGTGGAAATTGTTGCCGCTTGAAACATACAGTAGACGAGCTTATCGCCACGAGCTTACCGCACGGATGAGCATCTGAGCCCTAGACTCATCAAAAACCAAGGCGTAGCGGCCAAGTAGTAACCGAGATCACGATGTGATAATGTTGCTCGTTCGATGTGATGCTTGTTGATCTATTATCCGCTGTGTTAGTCTCGCTATTGTGGGCTTAATTAACGCTTAGTTTCTATATATTTAACAACGTGTGTCTGATCTCGCATTATTTAGCACGAAATTTGTGAAGCGCATTTAAATAAGTACGTGAAGCTTCGGATGCTTAGTGGAAATAGAAAAAATAACTTTCTGCGCCCACAGCAACGGTCGAGCGAAAGCCCAGTTAGTTTACGAAACATTTTTAAAGTTCGTATGTATGCTTCTTATGTGTGTATGTGCAACAGCTTATATGTGTACCTCTTGCAGTTGTACAGCCATTCCAATATACCTAGTTCGCTTTGTCATAGTAGTTACGCGTGTTATTTGCATGCTTTCGTCACTTGAATTTACTTATTGATTTAACTCAGACGCTGCGATATCAGGATTTGTTTTAGGCGAGCGGTTATTACCGGCAATCAGATATAGAGCACAGAACTTCTGTAGTCAGACAGCAAGAAAAAAATTCACCTAGAGAAGCAGAAATCATTTTTTAAAGAATGGGCCGCTGCCCTGTGATGGAGAACAGGTTGACCTGTTTCTTCGAAAGACGCATCTTAATAACTCAGCCGAAGCTCAACCTAAACTTAGCTGCAATTAAAAAATACAACCTTGTCTATCCGTTTGCTTACCCGTCAGTCCACTAGAAGATGGTGTCTAAACCATGCAGTTTATTAAAGGCATGTCGACTAGACATAACACACAATTCAGCTCACACCTTTATATGAATTACAAACATAGCAAACCAACAGACATTACGGTCTTATATGCCCTGAAACCCAGAAGCCCGCAGAAAACAATGTTTAGCTGTAGGCAAAAAAAGCATTGTGCCTGAAATATTTTACGCTTAACCAAATAGTGGCCCGATGTCACGTCATTTCTTCTTACACCGACAATCGCCGCCACTATGACGTTTTAAGGTAGTGTCTAGTATATATATATAGTAACACTTCCGCGTAGTAGCTTTTATGCAAACAGGATATAAAAATGCGACCCCATTGAGGGTCTCTATAGTACACAATACAGTCGGTTAAAGGAGATCGAGTGTGGTATTTGCACGGTGTTTAACATCATTGTAAATACGACGGTCACGAGGACAATGACGATCAGAATAAAAATTAAGCCATTACGGGCAGCCTTTTGGCCACCAATGCATTTTTAATGAATGCATGTTTTTTTCTAGATGCCAAAGTTAGATGATAGTTATCCGTTTTGATGGCGCTATTTACCCTGGAGACCCCACGGTTGAGATTCGGTCCATATGGTCCACGCAGTTGGTTTTCCGGGCCTCTTTCTTTCTCTCTTTTGTCTGTTAGGTACTACTAAAGCCAAATGTCTCGCGATCCAGCTGTCAACCTAGTCCGCTTATCCTAGTAATAAACGCAGTTTTACTCAATGGTATTGTACGAGACATCTTCATTATGTTAATGGTCGCCCGACGTGTGAACTCATGATTGACATGAAATTAAAATGCTGAATACAATTATCATACTAATCCCCACGGATATTATAATTGTAATTATTACTATAAATATGATTGTATCTAACGATAATAATGATGATTATTTAGTACATTGTTTTGGGCGCAATGACAGTAGTGATTGTACACTTAAGTAAAGGCGAACCAAGTGAAAAAGTACAACCTAGAAATGCGTTTCTGCAAAAGACCACAGTGCATACAAGAGATATGGTGCCGGTTCTATTTGTGCGCATTCTGGCGTTATGCAATTTCTCTCCGTTTCTGAGTTATTGCAGAACGCATGCCAGCTCATGAGAAGGTAAATGAGAATATACAGAAATCTATACCATATTTTTGGCGCAAGCTGAAATGGTTTTCTGTAAGAGGGTTGCATGGGTATGAGTACCCGGGATGTGGCACCACCTTCATTGCCGACAGACTTTTCTACCATTGCCGAGTTCCAGATAGTTTGGCGTATCAATACGCACTTCTGCTTGACACTACTAATGAGAAGAACTCATGATGGAGTCATGTAGCTAATGACGAACTGAAAGGCAGAATTCAAAACGGTAAAAGCATGAGCCACGCAGAACATTGTGCTTGAGAAAAATGTTACGTCGATAAATGTCTCTCCTCTCATTCGTAGAAGTGGAGATGATGCCACCAGTAGAGGCAGCGGTCAGTATAAAAGAGAAGCATGTTCTACAAGGACATAGTTTCTTGTGTAAATTCTGTATATAGACACACTTGCCATTATTAGTTATGCTTGTCCTAGGCGCATTCACGTATATGTCCTATTGGCTATATTATGTACGAGGAAAGAGCATCCTCGGCATGCAATTATTACTCATTCATATTGCATAAAATACTCAAGATACGGTTTCCAGACCATAAACCTTTTTTAGAGACCATAAACCTTTATTACAAAAGATCGAATACCAAGCATCCCCTGAAGTGTAGGACTTCGTGTAGGCGGCTGTGCATCGTGCCATTAAAACATTTGAACGTCTTTCGAAATTTTTCAGTATGTTTTCGCAGTCTCTTCTTTGTACCCTTTGTATCGATTTAAAATATTCATTATCACAGACTGTGCGCCAAATCCAGCTTTCAAAAGCGACAAAAATATTTGTAACAAAACACCTAATAGTTGAAAATTGTATTATCGGACTATGAATAAGCTAGACCAGGAACAAGCTAGCAACATTTCTTATATATATACATATATTCTGCTACATGGCTATTGCTGTAGTTATCGCTGCAGTTATAGCTAGGCTTGCAAACAGACAGTTTTGTGACTGTGGCATGTCGCTGCACTTATAAAAAAGTTATTCAAAAGTTCTCCTCAATTTTCAAACATTATGAAACATTTCTGAAACATATTCAAACATTTATGAAATCGCAAGAAATCACGATTTTGCAATATTTTCCCTCTAGAAAAGAACGTACTTGAGTTAGGCTTGAATTCTACGTCTGCGCCTCAAAAAGATGAGGCCATACGCAGAAAGCACAATCCCCTATTAATTTCGAAAGCTCTTAAGAGCAAACTTCAACAATTACCGTCCGTTGCACAGCAGTTTACATGCGTTGTTGTTGAAAAAATTATAATTGACCATATATTACTGGCGCGGTTTAGAAATAAGGGAACTGTAACTGTATTCACGTTGAAATCTCCAAAGCTTTCGACCGCGTGAGCCATAGTCCATTGTTGAATATGTTTTATCATTCAGGAATCGGCAACAGTACCGTATTATTGAAGTCAAGCTATTTTTAAAATCAGAGATTTTATGTCAGAGTTGACAGGTCCTAACTCCACGAACCACTGGCTTCTGCTCCTCGGGAATTTTCCAGGACTCCTGCATTGGTCCATAACTGTTTTATATCTTCATCTGGAAATGTCTTGGTAACAGGTATAACGGATAAATTGTATGCAAACCATTTGATATTGTATGCAAATAATGTAATCTGACACTTCAGCTGACAGAGCAAAATTGCAAATGGTCATAGATGCCGTTTGAAGTTGATGTGAGGTCACTGGTATGGCAACCTCTGTCACAAACTGCGGTGTTCCGAGTACGCATAAATCAGTTTTTGTCTACAACTTGAAGTTTGGAAGTATTCCTTACAACGCTAATATGCATGACTTAGGCATCTTAGTAACATCACCTTCAGAGTTCGATGTACACGTTACTGAAATAATCAAATCATAGTACTAAGTAATAATGTTGCTCTTCATTGCTTCGGCATCAAAGATAATCTAATAAAACACACAAATGCCTTTTGGGTGGAGGCGAGTGAGTTGTTTCTACAATATTTCCCGTAACTCCACAGAGTTACTGCCTATCACAGAATAACAGAATACAGTAAATTTAAAAATATACTTCAACTTATACATGATCGATTTTTTCGTAACAAGAAAGAACAATCATTGTAGTGCTTAGACTGTAATTGCTTCTGACTTTGTCAAGGTGACCGAATCAGTAATATTTTTTTCTGCAAGTTGACAAAACATAATTGCTACGTGCTTTAAACAGATAAACAATACCTAAATACTCATGTAATATTACTGCTGTTTGCATTAATGTAATTTTAATGTTAATAACTGTACATGTGTATTAATGTCACATCTAGTTTTTAACCTGTAATATCTGCCACAACTTATTTGTGACCGATTCTTAAATTCTAATGATATTGACCGAATAACGGTCACGCTGGTGTACGGACCGCAAATCAACAGAAGAGCTACCCTTTGACTTTTAAAGATAAATATAAAAAATAACTATAACCAAGACCAACTATGCGCCGAATAACTGGAATACATCTTTTCGACAAACATAGATACAAAAATCTTAGTCACAAGCGATTCTAGGAGTGTTTGGAAATACGAAAGGACTGTTGAATCGCTTCATTTACCTCCGTTACACACCGAGAAGCTCTGAAAACAACACTCAATTGGGGACAAGCAGTAATCTAAATCTAATATTTTAATCCCTGTATTAATCCTGTCAAACGCGTCAGTCGTTTTTGCTAGGTATAAGTGCACAGGCCCTATCCAGCAGAGCTCGTGCGAAGTTACCTAGGCTTTGCAGTGTTAGGCAAGTATTGCTTGCATAACATGTGCGGTGCAATCGACAACAACATTAGACATTCGATAATCTTTAGTCTCTGGCTATCTCTTCACTCTGCAGCAGGCATAGAGCTTACAACTTGTTCACGTACTCTACCCGCACACAGATTATTCATGGCTTAACTGCTACAGCTTTATCGGCAGTGCCGAGCGTTGGGCTCCACAGTTTCTGAAAGCAAACAAACTTGACTACTTTAAGTGGATAAAGAGACTCATTTGTGTTAACGACTGACTTAAGGTGACGCCCTTACCTCTATGTGCTGTATGGCTTACGCGCAAAGCAATCTTGGGACTTGGACCTCTTGTGAGGCACACAACTGCATGAACATGAACGATAAACACTACCTTTTAGCAATGGTCATTGACGGGTTGGGTTGGCTACTAGATCTAAAAAAGCAAAAAAGCAAAAGCTTGCCCGATGAACCAGTACGCAAGCGGTTCAGGTTAAAGTTAGTGCCGGCAACAAGAAATGCACCCACTTCTTACGATTATACTTTGTACACCCTCGTGAAAAGTGCAAATCTCCTAATGGCTACTTGAATTCGTGCCGTGTAAATTTGAAAGTTTCTAGTGAAATTTCTGGTAACGGCCACAATTGAACGGTTGTAAAGTTTCTGATGATCAATGACTAACATTTGCTGTTTTCCAGTCGTATTGTTTAATCGTTTTTGTACTTAGCCGAGGAACTTGGGAATCTGTTGCGGCGCACTAGCTTTGGGAAAAATTAACAGAGAAAACCGCATGTCACATACCAAATAGTACAATACCCTGAAAAATTCTTGAGACTGTACTAGAATGTAGCAGTGTTACCATTTTCGAAAATTGCATCGCACCAATTATGCGGGCTTTTATGATGCAGACTATGTCTTGTTAACTACGAAACAGCATTAAATATTACAATTTCGAGAATCTCAAAACCTGCTATAACCTGATGTAACAGGTAATGTCAAAATCCCCATAACCTATTACGATTATCTTTGTAAAGTAGTCATAGATATGGCGTACTTCGGAAACATCTTTGTTAGTCATTTATTCCTTATTGGTCTGTTCGAATTTCAGTGATTCGACCTATGATACTAACAATGGCTTGTTGCCATCTACGGCAGGGGTCTGAATGTGAAGAACAGCTGAGCGATCTGTTCTAATTGGATCTGATGAACACTTATGGGAGGACGGCAACGTAATTAATCGAAACCTTGTTTTTTGATTGAGTTCCCAATGAAACCCAATAGTTCTCAATAAATGTGGGAGACTACAGAGTCCTCCAGTAAGAAAAAGAGCTAAATGCTTGTTTCCGTAAAGTTGATTTCTTCAGACCCCACTCTAACATTGGCGCTCAGAACAGCCTTTCCAACTGGCCAGAAGCCGTTCTTCCAAACCTGTTTTCGTTACCCTGACTAAAGTACGATACGTCGATACAGTTTCGCATAATATTAATTATGCACCTAATAGCAAAACGTCTTTGTGACAATTTTGATGTAAGATCGAATATTGTTTTTAATAACCTAAAAGAAGTGTAAGCTTTATTTGCCTTTCGAAAGACGTAACCGCACTTCGCCGTTGCTGCGTCTTTTACTGGCGACAAACATAAACTGTTAAAAGTGAATGCTTCTTTAGCTTTATACACCTCCTCGTTAGGGCGACCATAGGTTCGAAAAGTCCTTCGTTGTTGCGATGCCCTTTGATTACATACAGCACTATTATACATCCACGCACCGAATGACACAACGTTAAAGTGACCATAGGCGCTTCGTCCAAATATTAATACCGCTCATCATATTTGGGCTTGTTTTGGCTGGCATACTTATCTTAAATGGCGCCGGCGCACACATCCCGAAAGGTCTTTGGATATCGGTAAGCAACGTTCCCAAGTGAAATTAAATTGTTGCGGTTAGCACTTCTACTAAACCGATCCTTTGGCCAGAGGCACAGCCTCTTTGCTTGGTCGAAAGGTACTCGTAACTAGAATACCAACATCAGCAATAATATAGAGGCATGAGATCTCGGTAGTTAAGGGGGAAGAAGGCAACCGAGCACGATGGGTGTGAAAGAATGTTAAGCGTACGAATGAAAATAACAGCAGAGAGGACTAACCTAAAGCAAATCCTTCCCGGCTGACAGCTGGTGGTCGTTTTTTTAGAGACGAGGTCGTACTAAATGTACCATTTGCTTAATAGTTTACAAGTTTACACCTCACTGTGAACCAGCGTTGCTTATGTTAAGTGACGCCGTACCGACAGACCACCCGAATGTGCATTTCTTGTATGCTGCGTTTATGTGCGCAGTTATGACAAAGACGTTTGTATTCGTCAGTAGAAATAAGAGCCAACAAATAAACCCAGGTTGGCCTTGAATGTCGACAACCTCTAATGGTGTTGCAAATAACCAAGTAAGGATTTCCACGCAATTGTTCGATTACATCGGCAGTGGCTACAATTGTCTAAACTAACAACCTCGTTATTAAGCGAGAGCGAGACGATATTGAATCGACAAAAGTTTATCGGCGATGCACAGACGAATAACACATTTTGTAAAGTGATTTTAGTTGCAATGCACTTAAAATGTAACGACTGCAATAAGTCAACAGTTATACAAAGTAGTACCTCTTGTCCTATCACTAGGCCTATCCTAGGCAACTGT
This sequence comes from Tropilaelaps mercedesae, assembly GCA_002081605.1. Classification (NCBI taxonomy): domain Eukaryota; kingdom Metazoa; phylum Arthropoda; class Arachnida; order Mesostigmata; family Laelapidae; genus Tropilaelaps; species Tropilaelaps mercedesae. The sequence goes on along the minus strand of MNPL01006966.1, from coordinate 43,894 downwards.
CTGTCACAAATTGTACACGAGATTATACGATTGTATAAGAGAATGCCTAGAATATAAGAGCTTGGTTAAAAATGTGCAGTCGCAGTTTCGTGGCGACGGCTAGAGCAAGTTCGCTACGACCGGTCAGCTTTTAGCGTGCATTACGCGATCGTCTCGTAAACACGATTCTTGCCAAGTTCTTGTTTTATTCAGGCGACGGGGTGAGTCAGGGGAATCGCACCAACAACCCTATCGAAGATTCATAAGTTTCTATGATGTGACCGTACTGGCGGCGACCGGTAGCTAAGAAAGCAACAGGAAGTGATTGTAGATCGAGGCTGATTGCAGTATGCTGCTCGGTTTTGCCAGCCAAACATGGCAGTAGCAGCGACCGTCAGACCAACCACCAACCGTGTATGGTGATATGCCCAACAACTATATACCTTTTACGCAGTCAAGCCTACTGATGTGGTGCAAGCATAATTCATGTTAACGACGAAGTGATTAATTAACGCTTCCATCGGTTGTCGTTCGCTTCTAGGATCCTCAATCGCTCCGTCCTGGACGCATCGTCGTCCTTCGCCCATGAGCTCCGAACACAGTTTAGTGCTTTGACTAGGAACGCAAGCAAGAACGTGGCTCATGATATTGCTTGTCAAACACTAAGTCGTGTATGACATCTCGACCCACGGGACATTACCTACTGTTGGCCGTTCTGACAACGCCTGCGAAGGCCTGGACATGGGAGAATGAGAGAACAGACGAACTATAGCCTTTGTATGCTCCCCTTGCACACACAGCATAGTTGACACAGAACGACTCTTCGAAAAAACCTGAATTGCTGCAATGATTCAAGTTTTCTCGAAGGTTGCAGTGATTTACATCGATTCAGGGTGGAATAAAATGCCGCCGTAGACAGAACCATTTTGAATCTTACGGATGTGTGGCTTAATCCTTTGCATAAAAATCTAAGATAAAGATATGTTAGTTATCATTAAGTGATGATAAGAAGAAGTGATTAAGTGAAGTAAATGATAATAAAAAAATTTTATACCAAGAGAGTTCTCTTCATTCATCATTCAAGAGACATTCATCATTTCCGAACCGTTTACATACTAGAACTTAGAACATGGTAAAGAAGAGCTGTATGGAAAGCCCTTTCTGCTATTCCGTTAGCCATGCCGTCTCTAATAAAAGACCGACGCTGCTAAAAAAAGTGCGGTGTAGATCAGCTCTTTCCGCTACTACGTGTGCTGTAAACAATCGTCACCGGCTTCTTAACTGTTGCAATAGCCACCGGGATTACAAAGGAGCTTTTATAGATGCTAGCAATCCTACGATGACACTATAGCATGGGGATGCGCATGTAGGGCGCGGGAAATGCCATGATTCTTCAATATAAGAGCATAAGGGTGACCACTACTTTGTGCGCAGGCAAAAAACTTGTATTGCGTCGTAAGACTTCTACAGGAAAAAAACGAGCACTCGCACGCTTGCAACTTGCAACGAGTCGCAACTCGACGCGTACATGCAGCAAACATTTTAATCATAGGCTCGATTCGGTAGAAGAAGGACTGTGAGTGCACGCTGAAGGACCAAGTGACACTAAGCCAACTCTCATCGGATCTTGGATCTAAAGAAGTGTATGCAAAAGTACGCTGTATATGATACCTCCCTAAAATTACAATCCGTTCTAACACATGTAATACTTTTTCAATGTTGCCCGGGCGAGATGTGGAACGAAGTTGCTTGGATGAAGAGAAGTGAAACATCCGCAGCAATAACAACGATAGTGCAAATGGCAACCGTACAGAGCACCTGCTTACTATAGATCACTGCCACTCGCAGAAACAAACAATGCTAGAATTTGCGCAATTTTTTACTCGATAGTTACTTTTTAGTTAAAAACCAGAAAAAACAATGTTCTTTTGTGCTGATTCTTCAATGCACGTTTTGTAATTGGTTAGGAAGGCATCTATCTTTTATTTTTCTCTTAGGACTAAAAAACTGAAAAACTGAAGGTCCAATATCTGCGGACGGGTACGATGTAATCCTGACGACCATTTATACGGTGTTCCTTATGAGAGTGTCCGTTGATAGCAGCAATTTATATTTTATATCTGAAAACGCGAGATAGGATGGGGGTGAAAATTATTGCATGGGGAAGGCTGAAATTTATTTGTCCAGGTTTAATTTTCACTTTCAAACATTCGAGCAGCTTAGTCCTATTACACTACAAGATGCATATATATGTACCACCGTGAAAAGCCTCTTCTAATAGTCTGTATGAAGCCCAAGCTTTAGGGGTTCCGCTAAAGTCAATAGTTCTCCCGTTCGAAGTACTTTTAAAGTTCACCTGACAATGTCTTTGCCTTGGTGACGTCGAGCCCCGAAATTGGTCTTATTTTTGGCCAATAATGTTAGTTAATCATCCGAATAAATGGCGGTGCATTTTTGTCACAAATGTTCTAGAATCAAGTGGCTCCAGCTGTAAAAAATGAAATTTCTGTGGTGCCTTAATTGGAAAGTGAAACATCCGTTACGGAAACAAGCGACGCGCAAAAAACGACGGCTGTACTATTTATATTACTATAGTCATTTCTCTAATCACTAGATTACCCTATATTGTGTACCAGGCCTAAAGCAGTCGTTACTTTCTAACCTTAAAACGCGTCATCTAAACCCAGTTATGCACACAGCTTGTCCGTTGTCAACGACATTTTAAACATACAGCATAAAAGTGATTATTTGAGCCTATACACAAAAAACACCATAATTGCTCAGTTTTCTGCACCTCCCATTAATCTTTCTAACAACCTAACACCTAGCTTTTTCGAGGTAGTGCGCTTCCCTATTACTGCGTCTATCTCTTCTTTAAGACCTTAAGAAAAAACCGGGGTCACGGCTGTCTAAAGGACAAAAGCGTCAGCAAGGTTCTGGTAAAGATGCAAACGCGCGTTGAACTAATCACGGGCACGCAGTCTTAAATCCGATAGAGAATAGAAAGATGCTTGAAAGCTTCTGAAATTGGCCCTGTCGAGAATGCGTAAGCTCTCTAATTTATTTTGTGAATTAGAGAAATACATATATGCATCGCTTGTAAACCGCCCATTTCGTTGTCACCAGAATGCCTTACAGTCAGAAGGTTGGCAAAATATGAAAATGCATGTTATACGGAAACAACATATACACAGAGTGGTAAGCAGTTATAGCGCTTTTAAAAAATTCCCCTCGTTTTTTCCGTTTCTTCTAAAATGGGTTAAACAAGCTGTGATTATGACGTAATGTGTGTTATGCTTCATGGAGTGTACCGATATTTGTGTACAATCTATAGGCTCAAGCCATTGCTCTGCATTATTTACCTAGAGGGAGATACCGATAGCATACCACCCTTCACCCCGACTTCTAATGATATACACTAAATCGAACTGAGGCGCTACCCATTCTTTCAAAGTAGGTTTCTTTTACTGTCCGTAAGACCGCACCCTTCAAAGGTAGCCCATCTAATTTACGCAAATTGGTCGGCGCTATAAACCAAGCCGCTGTATTCAGAAGAAGTCTGACACCTTCAGCTTACGCTTTTAAAGTAAATTTTAAATAATCAAATAATCTTTTTAAATAGCTTTAAGGCTTCAAAATAGAACTTTTTTTTATTTTTC